>CAUYQU010007912.1:0-43699 GCA_963574635.1 Cheracebus regulus | reverse complement strand
CATAGCATTTCACAGGTTTAAATAAAATATTGGTTGGCTGCTTATTTGTTATTTTCATCCCCTATTCCTTCCTGTCTCCATTGTTAAACACAATTATTGGCATAAAATAGGTTTTTAATACCCATTTTTAGACTGTATTCTAGCCTGAGCAATAAAACAAGAATCCCATTCTCTCTCCCTCTTTCTCTTCCTCTTTCTTTCTATCTTTCATTCTTTTTTTCTTTCTTTTGCTGTTTCTTTCTTTCTCCTTTTCTCTCTTTTTCTAAAATCTCTTCCTCTTTTTCTCTTTCATTTTTTTCTTTCTTTTGCAGTTTCTTTCTTTCTCCTTTTCTCTCTTTTTCTAAAATCTCTTCCTCTTTCTTTCTCTTTCATTTTTTCTTTCTTTTGCTGTTTATTTATTTCTCCTTTTCTCTCTTTTTCTAAAATCTCTTCCTCTTCCTTTCTCTTTCATTCTTTTTATTAAAAATAAAAATAAAAATAAAAATAAATAAATACAAAATAGATAAAAAGTAAAAAGGATTTATAGAAAGGCTTTTGTCTCTCCTGCTATGGATTAGTCTATGTGGGTGTTCAAATACAGGTCTTTTGTGAGAGGCTTAAGCGATAAAAACAGGATGTGACTGTGTAGTTAAGTTCTGAGTTAAATATTGAGAAAGAGACTGGGGAACTTGGCGAGGTCTAACTTCTTAATTCTTCATCTGAGATTGCATCTGAGGTCAGTGATTTCCTGGCCTTCCTTTTAAAATTGCAGCTCACTTGACCATAAGGGAGGGTTCTCCAACCCCCTCTTCTACTTAATTTTTCTCCAGAGCACTTCTCACCATTTTAAACACTACACTGTGTATTTTGCTTGTTGTCTGTCTTCTCCAAGGAGAATGTAAACCCCAAGAGACAGGACATTTTGTCTGTTTTATTTTATGCACCTAGAACAGTGCCCAGGACATAGGAAGTACTCAAGAAATATTTCTGGAATGAATTCAAAGCAGCTTTGTCTGTACCGAGACCTTCTACTTGCAGATGGAATTTAAGCCCTTCCCTGTCCATTACCTTCTGCTTTGCACTTTTAGCTGTGTCTCATGAGCGGAGAAATTATCCAGATGAACTCCAAGATGAGCCTGATCTTCGAGCCAGCCGATCTCGAACAAGCCTCTCCAGCCACTGTGAGCAGGTCAGGCAGCTCTCACTGGCACCCTGGGGGACACTGTGGCCCCATTCACCCTAAGCCTAAGAGAAAGCTCTCAAATTCCACAAATGTGATGAAGCCTTCATGGATCAACTATATTATTATTATTTTTCTTTCCAATTTTTATTTTAGGTTCCAGGGGGTATATGTGCAGCTTTGTTACATGAGTAAATTGCATGTCATGGGGGTTTGGGGTACAGATTGTTTTGTTACCCAGGTAATCAGGTAGTTTTTCCATCCTCATCTTCCTCCACCCTCCACCCTCCAATAGGCTCCCATATCTATCGTTCCCTTCTTTGTGTCCATGTGTACTCAATGTTTAGCTCCCACTTATAAGTGAGAACATATGGGATTTGGTTTTCTGTTCCTGCATTAATTTGCTTAGGATTATATTATTTTTTTATTCATTTAGATTTGTCATAAAATCAGCCCTCAATCTACACTGCTGGCGGGAGTCTAAAACCCAGCAACCACTTTGGAAATGGTTTGTTATCATCTCCTAAAGTTGAATCTCCTTAAGAGCCAGACATTCTCCTAAGTATTGACCCAAGAGGAACTTTTGCCAACGTGCAATAGGAGATCTGTACAAAAAATATAATGGCACAACTCACAGTAACAAACACTTGGAAACAGCCCAAATGCCTATTAATGAGAGTGAACTGGTGGCCAGGCATGATGACTCACACCTGTAATCCCAGCACTTTGGGAGGCTGAGGTGGGTGGATCACCTGAGGTCACGAGTTGGAGACCAGCCTGGTCCAATATGGTGAAACCCCCTCTCTACTTAAAAAAAAAAACCAAAAACCAAAATTAGCCAGGCGTAGTGGTGGGTTCCTGTAATCCCAGCTACTCGGGAGGCTGAGGCAGGAGAATTGCTTGAACCTGAGAGGCAGAGGTTGCATTGAGCCGAGATCACACCACTGCACTCCAGCCTGGGTGACAGAGGAAAACTTCATCTAAAAAACAACAACAAAAAAAACAAGAGTGAATTAATAGAATATAATAGAGTCAGAAACTGTAACATGTGTAATAATGTACTTGAACTGCACTGACATGCAACTATAGGGATAAATCTTAGTAACTGTATTAAGGACAAAATCTTTAGCAATAATATAGATAATATAGATAATGTAATGGTATATCTATAAATATAATTATAATATATAATATATTAATATACTATTCACTAATATATACTATATTATTATATTATATTATATACTAATATGTACTATATATTATATGCTATTATCATGTCATTATTATTATATAGTAATAATAAAAGTAAGATCAAAATATTATCTATAGCATGGTACTCCTTTTAAATTGTTTAAAACAACTAAAATTAAAATATGAACATTTTAGGAACAGGCCAGGCATGGTGGCTCATGCCTGTAATCCTAGCACTTTGGGAAGGCTAGGCGGGTGGATGACTTGAGTCCAGGAGTTTGAGACCAGCCTGGCCAACCCTGTCTCTACTAAAGACAAAACCCCATCTCTACTAAAAATACAAAAAAAAGTTAGCCAGGTGTGGTGGCACACGCTTGTAATCCCAGCTACTCAGGAGGCTAAGAAATGAGAATTGCTTGAACCTGGGAGGTGGAGGTTGCAGTGAACCAAGATGGCACTGCTGTACTCCAGCCTGGGCAGCACAGCGAGATGCTGTCTTCAAACAAATAAACATTTTAGGAACATATAGAAATGCTATAAAACTGCACAAGAAGGAAAGAAATCAAGGGGCAGATGAACGCAAGATTCAAGGTGGGTAAACCCAGGGGACTAGGGTAAGGGAAGCCGTATGGTTACATAAAGGTTATTTTCAAGATCCATTAATGCCTAGCACGGTGCCTGACATGCAGTAGATGCTCAATAAATGTTAACTTGTATTGGTAACAAACTAGTGAGCACTTAGACTGTCCTCTGTGCTTCCCAGGTGTGGGATGATCTACATGGAACCCCATCAGCTGGGCTGGAAACCCCTGAAGGATTCCTACATGGACACTCTGCCCTCCAGTCTCACTGAGGAGCACAAGGAATTGGTGAGACCCTCAGACCCGTCTCCTTCCCCTCCTCCTGTATCCCTGCTTTTCATCTCGAGGGTCTTCTAGGTACATCTTCACCATCATAGTCCCAGGAGGCAAGAAGGGGCAGGGAATTCTCTTGCTGTCCCCAGTTATCTTGTTTCCTGGCTGCCTGCCATTTTTCCAACTTTCTTCTCCATATGGTGGGCATGGGGTGGTGCAGTCAATTTCTCCTTCCTCTTCCTCCTTCCCTATCACTTCCTGCCTCCCCACTGGAGAATCACCGTGCTGAGGAATGTTCTTCATGGGAGCTGAATTGTCACCTCTTTCTTCACTGCCCCACTAGCAGAAATGTCTCTAGAAGATTCTCTAAAAATGGACCATGTGTTTCTTTTTGTGGTGCCAATTCCCATCCCTGTAACCTGGACTCTGCACCTCCCACCTCGAGGGAACTGGAACCAGTTAGAAGTGCTTTCACTGGGCTGGGCACAGTGGCTCACACCTGTAATCCCAATACTTTGGGAGGCTGAGGCAGGCGGATCACCTGAGGTTGGGGTTCCAGACCAGCCTGACCAACATGGAGAAACCCTGTCTCAACTAAAAATACAAAATTAGCCAGGCATGGTGGTGCATGCCTGTAATCCCAGCTATTCAGGAGGCTAAGGCAGGAGACTCACTTGAACCCAGGAGGCAGAGGTTGTAGTGAGCTGAGATTGTGCCATTGATTGCACTCCCGCCTGGGCAACAAGAACAAAACTCCATCTCAGTAAAAAAAAAAAAAAAAAAAAGAGAGAAGTGCTTTCACTGCAGCTACTCTGAGCAACCACTCTCTTCTCTTCTCTAAAGAGGTGGGAAAGTTCAGGCTAGGCAGGTATCTGACCACACTCTCAGACCTGGAAACAGGAAGGGAATGGCAGTGTCTGTGGTTCCTCTTGCCCTCCCCTGCGTTAATAGAATGCTTAGGAAAGTCTCCCACCAAGGAATCCAAGAAGGGTCTATTCCCACCACGGAAACTCTCTAGGGGATTATGTAGGACAGCTCCATGTCTGTCACCACTTACATACATGAATAATACATAAATGCAAGAATATATCCACATGCACATTCAAGCACCAGTCCACCCATACACATACACATCCAAAAGGTTCCCAGTCCCTATATATGTAAAGTCATTTAGGGACTCCCCAATGTCCCTGGCATTAAAGTTTAATTCCTTATCAGGGCCCATGAGAATATGTGATCTGGCCCCGCCTGCCTCTGCAATCTCATCACCTACTCTTTCTCAGCCTCACTTTAGCAGTCTCCAGCAGTCCTGTCTTGTTTCCAAGAGAAGACCAGGTTTCACCACTTCAAGGCTTTTGCTCTTTTTATTCCTCTTCCTGGGAATCTTGCCCCAGTTTATCTCAGAGATGGTTATCATCCAGTTCTCAATATAAAAATCTACTCCTCCAGGAAGCCTTCACTAACTACCCTATTTAAATCCTTTCTGTTCTTCATAACACCTTTGTGTTTTCTGCTAGAACTTTGCATAATCTGTAGGTATTTTGCTGATTTCCCTGCTGGATTTGTTATTTATTGTCTTCCCTGCCCCTCAGACCATAAGCTTCACGACAGCTCCTTATCTACCTTTTTCATTGTTTATCCCCAGCACTGCTACCATGAAATTAGTAGATGTTCAATAAATATTTGTTGACTGAATGGATATACCACATTTTCATGTGTACCTGTATTTATATATATTTAAAAAATGCATCTATACATACATATATTGTCTATATAGAGCCACACCTAAGTGTGTATTTATTTAGTGATGGCCTGCCTACTACTAAAAAAATAATGTGTATAGGGAAAGTCACAAATAAAGTATAACAAAGAAGCCAAGTGTGGTGGCTCACACTTGTGATCCCAGCACTGTGGGAGGCCAAGGTGGGTGGATCACTTGAGGTCAGGAATTTTAGACCAGCCTGGCCAACATGGTGAAACTCTGTCTCTACTAAAAATACAAAAATTAGCCAGTCATGGTATCACATGCCTGTAATCCCGGCTACTCAGGGAGGCTGAGGCAGGAGAATCACTTAAACCCGGGGGAGCAGAAGTTATAGTGAGCTGAGATTTCGCCATTGCACTCCAGCCTGGGTGACAAAATGAGACTCCATCTCAAAAATAAATAAATAAATAGATAAATCTTTTTTAAAAAAGTATAACAACATTTTAAAAAAGCATTACAAGAAAAGCAACTCAGGTAACTTTTTAAAAGAGTAAATGGACTGGAGAGCCAGAGGCTAGAGGCAAGAATCATGATACCCCCAAATAAGAACATGTAAACCTACCCATACATGTGTTGAATTACTGAAAATGAGCCCCCAAATTAGCTCAGCACTCTCTTTGACTAATTTATACAGGAGTCTCACCTCACTAATGTCTAACAGTCATTCATAAATTGTTTAGAATTCCTAGTACTTTTTATAGAAACAAAGGCATATACAGTAGTTGGGTCCTAAACACATTTTATGTATCCCATAGCTGACCCAGAGTGTTTCCAAGCCACTCTGAGCAGCGGAATGTGGGTGGGAAACTGAGTTAACATGGCCTGTGGGCAGCACAGTCTTAGGACCATGAAGGAGAAAGCTGGGATAGGTGTCTTGTCCGTAGGTTTTCCCCAAGGCACCTACATGCAAATTCAGCAGTCTAACCAGCATCTCTAGCCTCACAAGGTAGACTAAGCTCTTGGTCTTAACTCACTTGTTGATAATGTCTCCAAGTCTCATGGCGCTTTCTACTCTCAGGTCAATGACATGTTTATGTGGCTTGTCCAGCCCTGCCTGGAATTTGGTCGCCTTCATTGTAAATTTGTCGTCCAAACGTCTCCCATTCACCTTGCCTTTTCAATGATGAGACTGTACTCCTCTTTGCTTGGTAAGTGCTAGCTATGATTATTAAGTTACCTGGGGGTTGGGTCTACCTTGGCAATTTCTTTTTTTCTTTTTCTTTTTTTTTTTTTTGAGATGAAGTCTCAGTCTGTCACTGAGGCTGGAGTGCAATGGCAAGATCTTGGCTCACTACAGCCTCCACCTCTCAGGTTCAAGTGATTCTCCTGCCTCAGCCTCCCGAGTAACTGGGACTAAGGCATGCACCACTTGTATTTTTTTTGTATTTTTAGTAGAGATGGGTTTCACCATGTTGGCCAGGCTGGTCTCGAACTTCTGACCTCAAGTGATCCACCTGCCTCAGCCTCCCAAAGTCCTGGGATTACAGGCATGAGCCACAGCACCCAGCCTACCTTGACTATTTCTTCTGCTCCCACCTCTTTCTGGACCCCATTGAATTATAACAAGACTGGCTGTTTGGTCTAGAACAAGCAAGCCTTTGGAGTGCAGATGGTAGAGTTTGGTAGGGAAAGTCCATGTGTTTAGTCTTTGTCTGGCATTGATGTTTTGGGAGTGTTGTGCAAATTACCCCATTGTTCCTCAGTCTAAGGTTCCTCATTCACAGAATGAAAGTAGTAATTCCTGCCCTTTTTACCTCACAGGGATATCCTAGAGGCAGATGAATTTAGATGATACCTATGTGAAACTATCTCAGAAAAAAATATTCTGGAAAAAAATAATACAGAGAATGTTCACATGTTAAGAAAACTTACAATACAAAAATCTGAATTCACAAAACACTTAGATGCACTATAAAAGAATTAATCACATTTGTTTTCAAAAGTAGGGAACTTCTTCAGGACATTTAAACAATAGTTCTATAATTTACATACTTCCCAAGGTACAATCAGATATTTCTTTTTCCTTCCTTCCTTCCTTCCTTCCTTCCTTGCTTCCTTCCTTCCTTCCTTCCTTCCTTCCTTCCTTCCTCCCATCCTCCCTCCCTCCCTCCCTCTCTCTCTCTCTTTCTTTCTTTCTTTTTTGTGAGACAGGTTCTCACTCTGTTGTGCACGCTGGAATACAGTGATGCAATCATAGCTCACTGCAGCCTCAAGCTCCTGGGCTCAAGTGATTCTCCTGCCTCAGCCTTCTGCATAGCTGGGACTACAGGTGCACACCGCCACACACAGCTAATATTTTTTAGTTCTTATAGAGACAGGGTCTCACTATGTTATCCAGGCTGGTCTCAAACTCCTGGCCTCAAGTGATCCTCCTACCTCAACCTCCCACAGTACTGGGATTACAGGCATGAACTCCATGCCCAGCCCAGATATTTCTCTAACCATTTTACATAAATCAAATTTTACTGAATTCTACTGGAAATGACAAAAGATGTGTTCATTTGGAAAACTTTTATTGGATGTAATTTGTTTTTCAAGAGGACACACAACTCAAGATAAATCTATACAACTTCTGGTACATGAGCATATTATCTTAGCCCACTTTTTCCCAAAGGTATTGTAAGTATAGGAAGTGGAGAATTTCTAAATATTATTTGATTTTCAAAAATTAAATTTTGAGGCAAGTTTCTCAGAAGCACATCAATTGTAGAAATGCCATGCTTTTGCATTATTTGTAAATTTTGCTTTTTGCCTTTTTTTTTTTTTTTAGGAAAAGTCTTGCACTGTCATTCAGACTGGAGTGCAGTGATGTGATTTCGTCTCACTACAACCTCCACCTCCTGGGTTCAAGCAGTTCTCTGCCTCAGCCTCCTGAGTAGCTGGGATTATAGGTGCCTGTCACCACACTTGGCTAATTTTTGTATTTTTAGTAGAGATGGGGTTTCACCATCTTGGCCAAGCTGGTCTTGAACTCCTGATCCACTTGTCTTGGCCTCTCAAAGTGCTGAGATTACAGGCATGAGTCACTGCACCCTGTCAAATTGTGCATATTTTTGCAAGCTCTGTCTACTGTCTTTGTGTATTATCTCCTGGGAAAGAAGGCACAAGCATAAGAAAGGGACACACTGTTCCCAACCCTGAGTGACCTCTCTGATAAGAGATTAATATCCAGAATATATAAAGAATTCTTAAAATGCAACAACAAAAATACAAACAACATAATTCAAAAATGGGCAAAGGATTTGAATAGACATTCCCCCCCTCAAAAAAAAGATATACAAATGGCCAATAAGTACATGAAAAGTTGCTCAACATCACTAATCATTAGAAAAATGCAAATCAAAACCACAGTGAGATACCAACTTTCACCCGTTAGAATGGCTATTATTAAAGAAAACACACACACACACACCAGAAAATGGCAAATGGTGGTGAGGATGTAGAGAAATTGGAATCTTTGTGCACTGTTGGTGGGAATGTAAAATGTTACAGCTGTTGTTGAAAACAATTTGATGGTTCCTTTAAAAAGTAAGCATAGGCCAGGGGTGGTGGCTCATGCTTATAATCCTAGCACTTTGGGAGGCCGAGGCGGGTGGATCACGAGGTCAGGAGTTTGAGACCAGTCTGGCCAACATGGTGAAACCCTGTCTCTACTAAAAATACAAAAAATAAATAAATAAATAACTGGGCCATGGTGGCACACACCTGTAATCCTAGCTACTCAGGAAACTGAGGCAGGTGAATTGCTTGAACCCAAGAGGCAGAAGTTGCAGTGAGCTGAGATCACCCCACTGCACTCCAGCCTGGATGACAGAGCAAGACTCCGTTTCAGAAAAAAAAAAAAGTAAGCATAGGCCAGGGGCAGTGGCTCACACTTATAATCCCAACACTTTGGGAGGCCAAGACTAGAGGATCATTTGAGGCCAGGAGTTCAAGACCTCCCTGGCCAACATAGCCAGCGGGACCCTTGTTTTACCTCCTCTCTGATAAGAGATTAATATCCAAAAGCAAAAAGGAAACATAGACTTGTTGATTCAGCATTTTCATTTCTGGATATAAACCCAAAAGAATTGAAAGCAGGGACTCGATCAGATATTTGTACAACCATGTTCATAGTACTTTCGTTCACAGTAGTCAAATGGTGAAAACAACCCATGTGTCTATTTATGGATGAACAGATAAGCAAAATGTGTTGTCATTTTGCAACAAAATACTGTTCAGCCTTAAAAAGGAAATAAATTCTGATGCATGCTACACCCTGGAGAACACTAAAGCCATTATGCTAAGAAAATAAGCCAGTCGCAAAATGGCCGTGTGATTCTACCTCTATAATGTACATAGAATATAAATTTATAAAGACAGAAAGGAGAGTTCTGGTTGCAAGGGACATGAGGGAGGATAGAGTGGGATGTTATTGCTTTATGGGCAAAGAGCTTCAGTTCCGCAAGATGAAAAAAGTTCTGGATATAGATGGTGGTGGTGGTTGCACAACAGTATGAATGCAGTTAATAACACTGAACTGTACTCTAAAAAATGGTTAGATGGTAAATTATATGTCGTGTATTTTACTACAATAAAAATATTGCTCATGCCTATAATTCCAGCACTTTGACAGGCTGAGGTGGGTGGATCACTTGAGCTCAGGAGTTCAAGACTAGCCTGGGCAACCTGGTGAAACCTCATCTCTACAAAAAATACAAAAATTAGCCAGGTGTGGTGGCTGGTGCCTGTGGTCCCAGCTAATCTGGAGGCTGAGGTGGGAGGATCGTTTGAGCCCAGGAGGTGGAGGCTACAGTGAGCTGTGATCACACCACTGCCCTCTAACCTGGAAGACTGAGTGAGACCTTGTCTCGAAAAAAAAAAAAAAATGCATGTGATAAATGATCTGGTAGGTGATAGAGGCACTCAGCCAATATCAGTCACCCCCCTGCCCTAGACCCTTCAAAGGCAAAGCCTACCAGTTCGCAGCTCTTATATCTGTAGCTTTCTGCACTATGTCCTGAGATTCCCTTTTCTCACTTTTAGATGAAATCAGGGCAGCAGAAGAGGAGGAAATGGAATTACTTGAAGGCCTGTCAAGTCAGCAAATCTTCCTCTGGCTACAAGGGCTGTTTCTCTTTTCCTTGGTGTGGACCGTGGCTGGCACCATCAATGCAGACAGCAGAAAGAAATTTGATGTGTTTTTCCGCAACCTGATCTTGGGCATGAATGGTGACCATCCAAGGCCCAAAAGCGTCAGACTCACCAAAAACAACATCTTTCCAGAAAGAGGTAACTTAGTATCCATTTGTTATGTTCTTGTATAATAGTCTGAATTACATGTTCTAAACCCAGTCAGAATGTGCAGACCAGGTAAGCCCTTTCAGAAGCCAAGGAAGGCCAGGCAGGCACGGTGGCTAATAAATGTGTAAGTAATGACACAATTAAAATATCATCCTTGGCCGGGTGTGTTGGCTCACACCAGTAATCCCAACACTTTGGGAGGCCAAGGTAGGCAGATCACTTGAGGTCAGCAGTTTGAGACCAGCCTGGCCAATGTGGTGAAACCCCGTCTCTATTAAAAATACAAACAAAATTAGCTGGGCGTGGTGCCATGGGCCTGTGATCTCAGCTCCTCGGGAGGCTGAGACAGCAGAATCGCTTGAACCTGGGAGGCGGAGGTTGTGGTGAGCTGAGATCTTGACACTGCACTCCAGCCTGGGGGCAACAAAAGCAAAACTCGGTCTCAAAAAAAAAAAAGAGTGACCTGGATTACACAAATAAATATACGCATTTGCCAAAACTTAGTAAATGTGGGCTTAGGATGTATGCATTTCATTGTAAGATTTATATCAAAGGAAAAAATAAACAAATACTGAACACTAGGTAATGATAAGCACATAGAAGTATTTAGGAGAAAGTATATAGATGCTTACAATGTTGAATTTTTTTTTTTTTTTTTTTTTTTTTTTTTTGAGACAGAGTTTTGCTCTTTTTGCCCAGCCTGCAGTGTAATGGCGCAGTCTCAGCTCACTGAAACCTCCGCCTCCCAGGTTTAACCGATTCTCTTGCCTCAGCCTCCTGAGTAGCTGGGATTAAAGGCGTGTGTTATCACACCCAGCTAATTTTGTATTTTAAGTAGAGATGGGGTTTGTCCATGTTGGTCAAGCTGGTCTTGAACTCCCTACCTCAGGTGATCTGCCCACCTCAGCCTCCCAAAGTGCTGGGGTTACAGGAATGAGCCACCGTGCCCAGCACAATTTTGATTTTTTTTTTTTAAGATAGATTAATCTTTTTTTTTTTTTAAAAAAAGATAGATTAATTCCAACATATGGAAAGATAGAGGAATGACCAGGTATGTACTAAGACAAAGAAAAAGCTAATGGTAAAATCTAGAAGATGAGTATAAAAATGTTCACTATACAATGTCTTCCGTGTTTCTGTATGTTTGAATTTTTCTCACAATAATGAAATAATGAATGAGCAAGTACATACTACTGCTGTCTGCCACGCACTCTTTCTCTGCCTAGCTTGCATACTTCATGTGATACATGGTCATCTGTCAGATTATGAACCCCCAAGAATCTGAGACAGGTCTTAATTTAGAAAGTTTATTTTGCCAAGGTTGAGGACGCATGCCCATGACACAGCCTCAGGGCATCCTGACAACATGTGCCCAAGGTGGTCAGAGCATGGTTTTATACATTTTAGGGAGACATGAGACATCAATCAATGTAAGGTGAACATTGGTTCCTTCTGGAGAAGCAGGACAACTTAAGTGGGGAGGGGACTTCCAAGTCATTACCAACTATTACCACCCTCCAGCTCCAGAACGTTTTTCAGCTTCCCAAACTGTAACTGTTCTCATTAAACAGTGCTTCCCCCAATGCCCCTTTTCCACCCCTACCCTGGAAATAACCATTCTACTTTCTGTCACCATAAATTGGCCTACACTGGGTACTTCATGTAAGAGGAATCATATGGTATTTGTCTTCTTGTGACTGGCTTATTTTACTTAGCATGTCTTCAGCGTTCATCTATGCTATAGCATTGCTTGACTCCCTAAAATTTTATACATTTTAAGGAGACATCAATCAACATATGTTGATTGATATATATTCAGGGATAATATACATTTAGGGAGACATCAATCAACATATGTAAAGTGAACCTTGGTTCCATCTGGACGTATGGGAAAGGCAGGACAACTTGAAGTAGAAAGGGGACTTCCAAGTCATAGGTAGATAAGAGACAAACGGTTGCATTCTTTTGAGTTTCTGAAATTTCCTTCCTTTTTAAGGCTGGGTATATTCCATTTCATGTATACACCCCATTTTGTTTATCCACTCATCTGTCAACGGACCCTTGAGTTGCTTCCACCTTTTGGCTATGGTGAATAAAGCTGCTAGAACATGGACATACAGATACTGTCTTTTGAGTCTCTGCTGTTTTGGTGTATATACTCAGAAGTGAAAATCTGGATCATATGTTAATGCCATGTTTAATTTTTTGAGGAACTTCTGCACTGTTTTCCATAGAGGTTGCAACATTGAACATTCTCACCAGCGATACACAGAAGTTCCAATTCATCCACATTCTCACCAGCGCTTGTATTTTCTCTGTATGTTTTACGGATAATAGCCATCCTAGTGGGTATGAAGTTCATTCTTATTTTTTAAGAAAAAAAATGTACAATAAATATATGTAATAAGCCAGGCATGGTGGCTCATGCCACCCACAATCCCAGCACTTTGGGAGGCCGAGGCAGGCAGATCACGAGGTCGGTAGCTTGAGACCATCCTGGCCAACATGTTGAAACCCCGTCTCTACTGAAATACAATAAATTAGCCTGGTGTGTTGGCATGCGCCTGTAGTCTAGTCCCAGCTACTTGGGAGGCTGAGGCAGGGGAATTGCTTGAACCCAGGAGGCAGAGGTTGCGGTGAGCCAAGATTGCACTATTGCACTCCAGACTGGTGATGGAGCAAGACTCTATCTCAAAAAAGAAAAGTAATAAAATGACAACTATGATTGACATTTTGATGACAATTCTTTTAGACATTTTCCTATGCATGTTGTATCTCCAGATTTATTGTTACAAATATGAGATCATTCTGTAGTTTTATCTCTTAGTTTTTGCTATCATTAACAATGTTGTGAACAACATTCTGGTGGCTACGTATTTACTTAATTCATTGTTACTTCCTTATGACAATTTCCTAAAATAGAATTGCTGAGTCAAGAGGTCAGTAATATGTTAAAGCTTTTGGTTGCTAAATTTTCCTTATGCCTCACTGAGTATTGTGTTTTCAGAATCTCAAGCAGTTTGAAATATGAAAATCGTATCTTGGCCAGGCACAGTGGCTCACACCTGTAAGATCACTTGAGGCCAGGATTTCGAGACCAGCCTGGCCAATATGGTGAAACCTCGTCTCTACTAAAAATACAAAAATAAGCTGGGCATGGTGGCAGGTACCTGTAGTTCCAGCTACTTGGGAGGCTGAGGCAGGAGAATCCCTTGAACCTGGGAGGTGGAGGTTGCAGTGAGCCGAGATCACGCCACTGTACTCCAGCCTGGGCGACAGAGCAAGACTTCGTCTCAAAAACAAAACAAGCAAATAAAAATCTCAAACAATTTGAAATAGGAAAATCATATCTCATTTTAAGTTTCTTTTCCTTTAAAAAAACTTTTGATAGACTTTAGTCTTAAATTTATAGAAAAATGTTGCAGAAAATACAGAGAGTTTCCATATGCCACTTTTCCTCACCCACGCAAACACAGTTCTCCCATTAACATCTTGCAGTACTGTGGTATTATAGTTACAACTGATGAACCAATATTGCTAAATTATTAATAAAGTTCATAGTCTACATTAAGGTTCACACTTGTGTTGTACATCCTATAGGTTTTGACCAAGATGTAAATGTTCATGTATTCACCATTACAGAACCAGGCAGGATAGTTTTACACAACCCAAAAAATCCTGTGTTCCACCTCTTCATCCTCCCTTCCTCTCCGATCCCCAGGCAACCACTGATCTTTTTACTGTCTCTATAGTTTTGACTTTTCTAAGACATGATATTCTTGGAATCATACAGTATGTGAAATTTTTAGACTGCTTTATTTCACTTAGCAATATGCAGTTGAGGTTTCTCCATGGGATTTTGTTCTTTGTTAGATTACTTCTTTCTCATTTAATAATATTTCATCATATGTATGTTTATCCATCCACCCACTAAAGAACATTTTAGTTTATTACAATTTTTGGTACTTATAAATAAAGCAGTTATAAACATTTATGTAAAGGCCTTTTGTTAATACAACTTTTCCATTAATTCATTTAGCAAACACATAGACATGCTATTGCTGGATAATATGTTAAGCCTGTATTTACCTAGACCAAGTGAAGAAGAACAGATTTCTTAATAATTTTGAGTCTTTCTATTCATAAACATGGATTATCTCTCTATTCATTTAGACTTTTAAATTTCTTTGGCTAGAGTTTTATAGTTTTCCTCATATAGATCTTGTATATTTGTTTTGTTAAATTTATACCTAAGTATTTCCTTCTTTTCTGGAGTTAATATAAATGGTACTGTGTTTTAATTTCAAATTCCATTTGTTTATTACTTGTGTATAGAAAAGCATTTGACTTTTGTATATTAATTTTGTATCCAGCCATCTTGCTATAATCACTTGTAAGTTCCAGGAGATTTTTTTGTGGATTCTTTGGGACTTTTTACATAGATAATTATGCCATTGGCAGACAGTTTTATTTCTTCCTTTCCAATATTTTATTTCCTTTTCTTGTCTTATTCCATTAGCTAGGACTTCCAGTATGATGCTGAACAGAAGTAATGAAAAAGGGCTTCCTTATCCTGTTCCCAGTCTTAGGAAGAAAGCATCTAGTTCTTGGCCCTTAAGTGTGATCTTTAGCTGAAGGTTTTTTGTTGATATTCTTTATCAAGGTGAGAAATTCACTCTATTCCTAGTTTACTAAGAGTCTTTGTCCTGAGTGGATATTGGATTTTGTCAAATGCTTTTTCTGAATCTGTTAATATGATCATATGATTTTTCTTCTTTAGCCTGTTAATGCAATGAATTACATTAATTGATTTTCAAATGTTGAGTCAGCCTTATATACCTGGAATAAACACCACTTAATTGTGATGTGTAATTCTTTTCATACATTGTTGGATTCAATTTGCTAATATTTTGTTGAAGATTTTTGCCTTTATGCTAATGAGAGATATTGGTCTGCAATTTTTCTCTCTTGTAATATCTTTATCTGGCTTTGATATTAGTGTAATGCTGCCCTCATAGTATGAGTTATGAAGTATGTCCTCTGCTTCCTTCTATTTTCCATAAGTGATTGTAGAGAATTTGTATCATTTCTTCCTTCAATGTTTGATAGAATTCACCATCAAACCCATCTTGGCCTGGTACTTTCTCTCTTGGAGGGTTATTAATTGTTGATTAAATTTCTTTAATATATAAAAGCCTATTCAAATTATCTACTTCTCCTTATGTGAGTTTTGGTAAATCATGTCTTTCAAGGAATTGGTCTATCTAATTATCAAATTTGTTGGCATAGAGTTGTTCATAATATTCCTTTATTATCCTCTTAATGTCCATAGAATCAATACTGATGGCCTTTCTTTCATTCTTGATATTAGTGCTATCTTCTCTTTTTTCCTTGGTTAACCTCTCTAGAGGATTATCAATTTTTTTTTAAACAGATGGGATCTGCCCAGGCTGGTCTCGAACTCCTGGGCTCAAATGATCCACCCATCTCAGCTTCCTAAAGTGCTGGGATTATAGGTGTGTCCCACTTTGCCCCTCCTATCAATTTTATTAATCCTTCAAAGATACAGCTTTTGTTAATTTTATCAGTTTCCTATTGTCAATTTCATGATTTCTGCAATAATTTTTATTTCTTCTGTTCTAATTGCTTTTATTTAATTTGCTCTCTCTTTCTAGTTTCCTAAGATGGATGCTTAGATTATTGATTTGAGATCTTTCTTCTTGGCAGTGCATGGTGGCTCACACCTGAAATCCCAGGACTTTAGGAGGCTAAGATGGAGGATTGCTTGAGCACAGGAGTTTTAGCCTGGGCAACATGTCAAAATCCCATTTTTACAAAAACAAAAATTAGCTGCGTGTGGTAGCACACCTGTAGTCCCAGCTACTCAGGAGGCTGAGGCGGGATGATCGCTTGAGCCTAGGAGTTTGGAGGCTGCAATGAGCTACGATCGTGCCCCTGCACTCCAGCCTGGGTGACAGAGTAAAAGAGTGAGACCCTGTCTAAAAATAAAAACAAAAAAATCTTTTATTGCCCAGAATGTGTTCTATCTTGGTGAATGTTTCACGTGAACTTAAGAAAATATGTAGTCTTCTGTTGTTGAATAAAGTAATAAATGTAAATTCAAACCTGTTGATTGATAATGGTGCTATTCAGTTTAACTATATTCCTATTTATTTTCTGACTGTTATATGCCAATTACTGATTGGCAGGGGTGGTTGAAGTATCCGACTATAATACTGGATTTGTCTATTTCTCCTTGAAGTTCTATCAGTTTTGCCATATGTATTTTGGCATTCTGTTTACATTTGAAAAGTGAAAATAGTATCTAATTTAAATTTCTTCTCTTTTAAAATTAGAAGTGAGGTTGAATTATATATAAAGTGGTAGTTTGTTTTTCATATGTTCTTTATTTATGTTCTTTCATAGGTTTTGTTTCTGTTTTGTTTTTAACAGACTGTGTCCCCTTTTGTTTATTTTGCCTGGAATGTGAGGCATCCTTTCCATCAGCAAGGAAAAATTTTATTCTCTGGCTACCATACCATTATCTCCTTTTTTCTTGTTTTGGGGCTCTGGTCTTTCCAGGTAGATTTTTCATTTTGATGTCAGCCACCCACAACTTCAATTATTCTTTTTACTGCCTTCAGTGATTTTAATTCTGCCTCTGTATCTTTTATTTCTGTGCCAGGCTTTCTTAGTGCAAGGATGGGAAAGCACAGGGCATGGAGTGAAATTGTCAGAGTTCAGACCCTGGCTCCAACACTTACTACTGGGGTGACTTTGAACAACTTCTTTATCCTCCTCAGTTCCCTCAATTATAAAATGGGGATAATAATAATAATAGTAAGGATTAAATGAGGTAATACTCAGAGTATTCAAAAATACTTTGAATAACGCATGGTATGTAGGAAATGTTAAATAAACATGAGCAATTTTGTTGCTATTATCATCATCATCTCTTTGGACATCCATCTCACTTTTTATCTCATCTTGCCTTTTCATCTTAGCTTGTTTTCCCTTTGTTCATTTCTGTTGCTACTTCATTTAAAATTATGTCTTTCTGCACCTTAATGAAGATGCCAGTTTTCCTGAAGTTTGGTTTTAAGTCCTGCATTAAACAAGTTTCAGCCTGGCACGGTGGTTCACCTGTAATCCCAGAACTTTGGGAGGCTGAGGCAGGTGGATTGCTTGAGCCCAGAAGTTCGAGACCATCCTGGGCAACATTACAAAACTCTGTCTCCACACAAAATACAAAAAAAAATTAGCCAGGCATGATGGCACATGCTTGTAGTCTCAGCTACAGAAAGCAAGAAGATCACTTGAGCCCGGGAGGTTGAGGTTGCAGTGAGCTGTGATACATTCTCCAGCCATGCATGACCACTTCACTCCAGCCTGGGTGATAGAGCAAGACCCTGTCCCCTCCTCCAAAAAAATGTTTCAAAGACAAATTAAACTCCATATGACGTTCCTTTACATTGTAATATTTTTTTCACAGGCTCCACATGTTGTTTTCTGTCTTCCTCATCCTTCAAGATCAATCTGTTTATGCTCTAGCTATAGAGATGGTACATGAATTGCCCTTGACCTCGCTTTCAGACCACTTTGTGATGACCTCTATCCTTTCCTTCTGCAGCTAGAGGGCCGATGATGTGATGTGCACAGCTCCTACTCAGTTTCTAGGTAATCTTCTCTTATAATATCTCCTGTTTGCAACGATGGCCTCATCTCCTCCCTCCATGTCCTGCCCAGCAGATGCAGCATAAAACAAACCATAATTCTCACCATATCCTGCAAACGGACTTCTTTGTATATCTTCTTTTGCAGCAGCTTGTTTTAAAAAACAGGTTTTTGCTGGGCATGGTGGTTCATGCCTATAATCCCAGCTACACAGGAGACTGAGTTGGAAGGATCACTTGAGCCTGGGGGTTTGAGACTAGCCTAGGCAACATAGCAAGACCCTGCACTTTCTTATAACCATATTCAAAAGCTTAAAATGGCTTTCTAACCTATCCATGAGGGCCCATGATTAAAATTCTAATGCTGAGTGCTCCAGGAAGGCCTTCCCTGACTTCATGGGATGTTGCTTTCTAGAATTTCATGATATACAAGGCATGGCATAAATGGATCTCTCAAATAAGTGCTGGAGGAACTACACTAGGAAGCATACATTAATGAAAGCAAGCTGATCCTTGTGGGACTCCATCAGTGTTGGGCTCATATTGTTTGACATAGACCTTTGTTTGTCAACCCAGGGGTCTGTTTGTCCAGAAAATGCTGAATGTCTCTTTATTCACTCATTCATTGTGTGACCTTTGAAAAGTCACTCACTGCTCAGTTGAAAAGTTTACCTTATTTTCCCAAGTGCAGGAGAGGACAGCAGAGCTGGGGTAGGAGTGGTAGAGGTGACAGAAGTCATTTACCAATTCATTACCTATCCATTCCTGAATTTCTGCTGTTCTCTTTCCACTCTTGCACCTGGGCCAGAGTTTAAGTTATAATCGCAACACAAATAGAAGAGGAGCCATTTACTCTGATGGAAACCAAGGAGAGCTAGAGCTAAACGTTATCAAGTGCCTTTTGTGTTCCCAGATCTATGCTAGATGTTTGACACATATATCTCACTCACTCTCTGTAGTGATTTTCCAAGCTTGATGTAAAATCAGGCCTGTTTTACAGACGTGCAAATAGTAACCTTTGCCAAGGTCACACGGCTGGTAAATTCACTTATACTGATTAAATCTTTTTTTTTTCTTTTCTTTTCTCTTCTCTTCTTTTCGAGATAGAGCTTCCTTCTGTTGTCCAGGCTGGAGTGCAATGGTATGATCATGGCTCACTGCAATCTTGACCCCCCCAGGCTCAGATAATCCTCCCACCTCAGCCTCCCAAGTAGCTGAGACTACAGACACCATGCCTGGCTAATTTTTGTATTTTTTGTAGAGACAGGATTTTGCCATGTTACTCAGCCTGTTCTCCAACTCCCAGACTCAAATGATTCATTCACCTTGGCCTCCCAAAGTGCTGGGATTATAGGCATGAGCCACCATGTCCAGTCAAATCTTTTCTCATTAGCCTAAATGTTCCCAAATCAAGCCATAATTAGCACTAGCTCAATATCGGCAAAGGAAGAGGGAAAAATATTTTACTGGTTCAGGCTTTTAGTGTCTCCTTTTTATTGTAAAAGCAATTCTATTCTATTAAGGAAAAATTATCAATAAGTATCTCTTTGTTCTTACCACCGTATTGCAATCATTTCATTTTTCAAACAATCTGTTCCCTTACTTGTCCAGCTGATTTCATCTCTTTACATAATTGCCATAATGGTATATATTCTACTCTATAGTCTATTTTTATCTATCATTGTTTCTTAAAAGCATTTTCTCTGCTAATACTTAGCTTTTGTAACTATCATTTTAATGACTGAAGAATATTCCATCCATCTTATAAGACCTAATTTTACTTGTCTCCTAATGTAGGATATGTAAGTTATTTCTTTGCTATCACAGATGGTGTTGCATACTCATGTATACAGATTATTTTCATTGTGAATTATTTCCTTATGATAAATTCCCAGAAATGGGATTTCTGACTTAGAGAACATTCTTGTAGCTCTGTAAGCATCGTGCCAGATTGCTTTCTAAAAGTGTCGCACCAGATTGACTTCTAGGTAAGGCTGCAGAGTGACGTAGAATAACAGAAGATCTCTTTTAAAATACCTAATGAAATCAGCCCATGACTTCATTAGGTATTTAAAAAGAGATCTTAATGAAATCAGCGCATGATTTCATTAGGTATTTTAAGAGATCTTAATGAAATCAGCCTATGATTTCATTAGGTATTTTAAGAGAGATCTTCTGTTATTCTACGTCACTCTGCAGCCTTACCTAGAAGAAATAAACAACAATCGTTTTTTAATCCTAAAAAGTCCCCAGCAATAACCAAAGAAGAATTAGTTACAACTTAATTCTACAAACATTGTGAAGTAGTGAATAAGGAGAGAAAACAAGATTATGGCCTGACATACTCCCAACCCGGAACCTGCCACCCCACTGTCTTGCTGAGAGTGATGGGGAGAGGAAAGCAGGTCAGCCGACAACATTCTGAAAGTTCTCATTGGAAATCACCAATGGAGAGGAAAGGGGACCATCTAAAGGTTTTCCTTAGATCTTCTGTGCAGGTGCCAAACCACCAGCTGCATGGAAGATCTAAGGAAAACCCTCCATCATGGAAGCCCCTGTGTGATGCTGGAGGACCTTAGCATGGATGGGAAAAACCACCAGGTTTTGCATCTTCCAACCCTGTGCTGTGTGGAGACATGAGCTGCAGGAATGAGGCATCAGTAGCTGGGATGGGAGTGAGATGGATCCACAGTTCAGAAAGTGCAGACAGATTTCAGAGAGAGGGTACAGTAGTCAGATTTTCCAGCAGGACAACTGAGCATTTCCCTTTACCCAACCCTGTAGATTAAGGCTATAGAAAGAAAAGTCACACACCCTTCCTTGAATGGTGGCCAACAATGTAGATAAAATAAACTGACCCCAGATAATGTTGGGAAAAATGTCAAGAAGAATTTACCCAATTATATCAGAGCAGAATGGTAAGGCAATCATGCACACATCAAAGAGAAAGAGAGAGAATGTCTAACAGGAAACATGAACCAAGAGCCAGAAAATATTTCTGTTGAAAGAATTTTGTAATAATAGAAGTTTAATTTTTTAAGTTCATAAATCAATAGCATGGTATACTGGCAAAAGAATAGAAGTATAGATTAATTGAATAGAATTGAGAATCCAGAAGGTAAACTCTTAGATTTATGGTGACTTGATTTTTGACAACGGTGCCAAGATGATCAAATAGGAAAAGAATGATCTTTTCAACAAATTGTGCTGGAACAACTGAATTATACATGTAAAAGAATAAATTTGGGCTGGGTGTGATGGCTCATGCCTGTAATCTCAGCACTTTGGGAGGCTGAGGTAGGAGGATCACGAGGTCAGGAGTTCAAGATCAGCCTGGCCAACATGGTGAACCCTGTCTCTACTAAAGATACAAAAAATTAGCCAGGCATGGTAGCACCCACCTGTAATCCCAGCTACTCGGGAGGCTGAGGCAGGAGAATTGCTTGAACCCGGGAGGCAGAGATTGCAGTGAGCCGAGATCATGCTATTGCACTCCAGGCTGGGTAACAAGGCGAGACTTTGTCTCAAAAAAAAAGAAAAAAGAAAGAAAGAAAGTGAATTTGTAGTTTTACCTCACACTGTAGTCAAAATTAAGTCAAAATAGATCAAAGACTTAAAAGTAAAAGCTAAAACTATAAAACTCTTAGAAGAAAACATAGATGCAAATTTTTATTATTTTGGAGTAGGCAATGATGTCTTAAGACAAAAGTACAAGCAACAAAATAAAAAATAGATAAACTGAACATCATTAAAATTAAAAACTTTTGTGCTTCAAAGGACAACATCAAATGAAAAATCCCACAGAATGGGTGAAATTTCTTACAGATTACATATCTTAAAAGAGACTCAAATTTAGAATATATAAAGAGTTATAATTTAATAATAAAAACAACCTAATCTAAAATGGGGAAAATATCTGAATAGACAGTTATTTAAAGAAGATATACAGGCGAGGCACGGTGGCTTATGCCTTTGGGAGGTTGAGGTGGGCAAATTGCTTGAGCCCAGGAGTTTGAGATCAGCCTGGGCAACATGGTGAAACCCCATCTCTACAAAATATACAAAAATTAGCCAAGTATGATGGTGCACACATGCCTGTAGTCCCAGGTACTTGGGAGGCTGAGGTAGGAGGATCACCTGAGCCCAAAAGGCAGAGGTTGCTGTGGCCAAGATCGTATCACTGCACTCCAGCCTCGGTGACAGTGAGACCCTGTCTAAAAAAAACAAAAACAAAAACAAAAAACAAAACAAAGGGCCAATAAGCCCATGACAAGATGCTCAGTGTTATTAGCTGTCAGGAACTGATGAGACCCAAGGCTTTGAGCTGGGGTTGTCTGTCTGTTTGTTTTGTTTTTGTTTTTGTTTTTGAGACAGAGTCTTGCTCTGTCACCCAGGCTAGAGTGCAGCAGTATGATCTCGGCTCACTGCAACCTCCATCTCCTGGGTTCAAGTGATTCTCCTGCTTCAGCCTCCCAAGTAGATGGCATTACAGGCACCTGCCACCACGCTCAACTGGTTTTTGTATTTTTAGTAGAGATGGAGTTTCACCATGTCGGCCAGGCTGTTCTCAAACTCCTGACCTCAAGTGATCCACCTGCCTTGGTCTCCCAAAGTGCTGGGATTGCGCTCACGCCCACCCTGAGCTGGGGTTTTTGACAAGAAAACCAAAATATCAAGACTATATTAAGACTTTCTCAAGGGCAGGGCCTACATTTTCCCTAGTAGCATATTACTCAGTCCTGGCACATTGGAGCCACTCAATAAAATGGGACCTCATTGTTTGAATGCCCAGTTTATGTAGGGTAACATTTTAGGAGCTTTATATACATTCTCTCATCTAATCCAATAATAATTTTATAAAGAAGATAGTATTAACTCTATGTTAAAGGTGAAGAACTGAGGGTCAGGGACCTTAAGTCACAATATACCTTGGGTTAAAAATTAAGCTTTGAGGTTTGGCATGGTGGCTTATGCCTGTAATCCCAACACTTTGGGAGGCCAAGGCAAGAGACTCACTTGAGGCCAGGAGTTTGACCAGCCTGGGTAACAAAGCGAGACCCCCATCTCTGTAAAGAATATAAAGGAGGAGGAGCAGGAGGAGGAAGGAAGGAAGAAAGGGAGGGAGGGAGGGAAGGAATGAAGGAAAGAAGGAAGGAAGGAAGGAAGGAAAGAAATCAGTCAACTAAGAGATGAATTAAAACAAAGAACTCTTAAATGGTCTGCGTTAAAAGACCTGAGCATTGAATCTGTTTAAAAGTTTGAGCACTGAATTGATTGATGTATAAATGTAAGACTAAGGAATGGGAAAATTATGGTTGCAGAGCAAAATATAAATAAGTATGAACCCTGACAAAGTGAAAGTTATAGTGTCAATGACAACAAAAGGAACCAGAGAACAGAAGGTGAAAGGAAGAGTGCGTTAATCACCTCACAGTTCACAAAGGAAGCAAGGAAATTGGTCTAAACTTGAACCGTGTGTATTCACGAATGAAATGGTGTGATATCAGAATTTGCCTTAAAATACTCCAAAGAAAGAAGAAGGAAAGGGAAGGGGATGGGGGGAGATGAGGAAAGAGGAGAAAGGAAGGATGGAGGGGGAGAGAGGGAAGGAAAGAAAGAGAAGGTGAAGGGCTGGGAGCAGTGGCTCATACCTGTAATCCTAGCACTTTGGGAGGCTGGGGCCAGTAGATCAACTGAGGTCCAGAGTTTGAGACCAGCATGGCCAATATGTTGAAAAACCGTGTCTACTAATAATACAAAAATTAGCAGGGTGTGGTGGTGAGCACCTGTAATCTCAGCTACTGGGAAGGCTGAGGCAGAATTGCTTGAAATCGGGGGAGGCGGTGGTTGCAGGGTTGCAGTGAGCCGAGATTGCACCACTGCCCTCTAGCCTAGCGACAGAGCGAGACTCCCTCTCAAATAAAAAAAGAAAGAAAGAAAGAAAGAAAAAATGAATATGACACTGGTTGGTGGTATTGAAATGGATGAGACAGGAATGGCAAAATGATTGTAGAGGCTGAATAATGGGTATGTGATGGTTTATTATACTATTCTCCTTACTGTCATTTCATTTTTATTTTTTTCACAATAAAAAGTTAAAATACAATAACAAAATAACATTAAATGATTTTTAAAGCATAATGCCTTAAAATTATGCAATACCTTTTAAGACCTAGTGTCTCTTGTAGTGAAAAAAAACTGTATCTGAAAGTCAGCAGGTCCTTCAGTTCCATTTCAGTTTCCTTTTCTTTTGCTAGATATAAGTAAAATTAAATTTAACATAGTTATTTAAAAATAGTATATGTCCAGTGAGTCCCTTTCTTATAAAATCCTTTCTTTCATCTATCTGTCCTTCCAACTTCAGTGTGTTTGTGGGCCTAGAAAGAGGTCTAGAAGTATTGCCATCAAAAGTTATCTCTGGTCCTGGCGCAGTGGCTCACGCCTGTAATCCCAGTACTTTAGGAGCCCAAGGTGGGCAGATCACGAGGTCAGGAGATAGAGACCATCCTGGCCAACATTGTGAAACCCCATCTCTACTAAAAATACAAAAATTAGCTGGGCGTGGTGGCACGTGCCTGTAATCCCAGCTACTTGGGAGGCTGAGGCAGGAGAATCACTTGAACCAGGGAGTCAGAGGTTGCTGTGAGCTAGAGGTTTTAGTGAGCTGAGATCGCACCACTGCACTCCAGCCTGGCGACAGAGCAAGACCCTGTCTTTAAAAAAAAAAAAAAAGTTATCTCTGGATTTTGACTAATTTATTGTCTTCTTTTTTTGTTCTAGTTTATTATCTATGTATATGTGTGTGTATATATATATATACTTTTTTTTTTGAGACAGTCTTGCCTGTTGCCCAGGCTGAAGTTCTGGAGCCCAATCTTAGCTCACTGCAACCTCTACCTCCTAGATTTGAGTGATCCTCCTCCCTTAGCCTCTGAAGTAGCTGGGACTACAGGGACCTGCCACTATGCCCGGCACATTTTTTTGGATTTTTAGTAGAGATAGGGTTTTACCATGTTGGCCAGGCTGGTCTCGAACCCCTGACTTCAGGTGATCCACCCACCTCAGCCTCCCAAAATGCTGGGATTCCAGGCGAGAACACTGTGCCTGGCCTTGTTCTATTTTAATACTTGCTGTTTACATTATGAAAACTAATTTAATAATTTGCTTAATTAGCACCTATCATTTTTACACAAATAATAAAGTCACTAGGAGGAGGAGGAGAAAATAAATAAATAAATAATTTTTAAAAAGAATAAAGTCAGTACTCTTTAAAAAGTGTTGTTTCAGTTGATACGGTTGCCAGCCATGTTTAAGTTTCACCACAACTAGGCCAGCACTGGTAGCTACACATTTTCAGATGCTGATAGCTAAGGGACTTAAAATCCTCAAATATGGGAGACAAGTAAAGCCTTCCTGTGCTAATGCTCCGTTTTGTTTCTTTGGGTCCAGGAAGCATCTATGATTTTTATTTCATCAAACAAGGTAGTGGACGTTGGGACGTGTGGACAGAGTACATCACCAAAGAGGAGGAAAAAATTCCAGCTGGTGCAAAGGTATAAAGAGAAGCATTGGCCATGGAACTTTGCTTGCCAGAATTACCCAAATATTCTCTCGGGTGGAAGAATTAACCATCTTTGCGAGGAGTTTTAAGAGCTCTCTTTAGAAAAATACTTAAGCATGAGCTGCACTGAACCTTCGAAAACATGGGCTTTGGAATCAGAGACACAGCTTCCTTTCTCAGCTTAAATTTACTCAACAAAAAAATGGGGGGTATAATTTATGGTTGCAGAGGTTGGAGGTGTTATACATGAACACGTGGCATACACTAGGGGCTACATCAGTGTTTGTTGCTATTCTGATTATTGTTATTTTCTGTAATACCAGGTGGTACTGACCAGGCATGGTGGCTCACACCTGTAATCCCAGCACTTTGGGAGGCTGGGGCAGTAGGATCACCTGAAGTCAGGAGTTCGAGACCAGCCTGGCCAGCATGTTGAAACCCCATCTCTACTAAAAATACAACATAAGCTGGGCGTGGTGGCACATGCCTGTAATCTCAGCTACTTGGGAGGCTGAGGCAAGAGAATCGCTTGAACCCCGGAGGCAGAGGTTTCAGTGAGCCGAGATCATGCCACTGCACTCCAGCCTGGGCGACAAGACAGAAACTCAATCTCAAACAATAATGATAATACCAAGTAGTCACCAGTGTACTTCTCAGTTAGCAAAAAGGATTCTTCAAATCCTCAGAGAAAGATTTTCTCAATCGAAATTCTCTGAAAAGTAGGTTCTGGTGAGTAAGTTTTCTGAATAGAAAATGATTCACCTACAACTCCTGCTCATTTCAATCCTTGTGGAAATTTTTTTCAGAGAAATTTTGTCCCTGTTAGTAGAATCTAGTGGACATAGTTTATCTTTCTGGAGTGACGGGAGATCGTTCAGGCCCTGCATAGAGTGGAAGGTGGCAGAGAAAGTACAGATTTGGACAACCAAGTCAGACATCAAGCAGGACCACAGCTGCATGTGTAAGGATGTGTCAAGCAGGGTGAATGTGTGCTGAATTCGGGACACATCTCAGGGGCTGAATGTTGTAAAGCAACCCCCAGCACTGACGTCCTACACTTTAATTCTCCAAAAAGAACTTAGTCACTTGAGCTCCAGGGGTTTGCAATCTTCCTGAATTAATACAGGTAAAAGAGTCCAATGCAGAAAATATGTTCAGTTCTGGGGATTTTTCCCTTGTCAAACAATTGTCCTAGTTTCTGAAAATAAACATCTGTGAAACCCAACTTGCTTTAAATCCCCAGTCTTGGTAGCAAAATAGGCATCTTGAACCTAGTTCTGCATTCAGCATCACTTACCAGCTATATGGCTTTGGATATGTTAGCCAGTTTCTTGGAGCCTCAGTTATTTCATCTGTGTTATTACAAACCTGCCTCAGAAGGTTACTGGGAGGACTGTAGGGGGTAAGACAGGCAAAACATCCATAGTTAAGCACCTGTTACTTCTCTTCTTCTCAACTTTAATTCCCTTGTCTCATCTGTTTCTTTTCCTTTGATCAAAATACTTATAGAAAGAAGCGAAGCCTTTGTCTACCAGTATACACAGGGCCACCACGTTGCACAGACCTAGGTGGCGCTGTTTTCATTACCGTCCAGTTGTGCGTCAGGAGGCACCACTGATGTGATCCATGGTGTGAATGGCACTCTCTGTAGTTGTACAACACAGTGGCTCCAAGTTCTAGTCCTTTTCAGCCTAGACATAGAAGGAGACTTCAGTGTATGATATAATCTTCCTGCCTCTTCCCCTTTCCCCATAGAGGGACCACATGTAGCCAAATGGCTGATAACAGGGTTCAAGCTCAGAGAATCCAAGCCAAGGTCAGGTGTCCTGTCCAAGTAGGGATTCCAGGAGCTCGAGATCAGGCCTTAGGAGTCCAACTGGGACCTGAATACCAGGAAGAGTGTGTATTAATACAATCCCCATATTGGAAAAGACAAAGGATCAGTAGGGGTGGGTCTGAGAACCAAGGATGTGAGTGTTATAAAAAAACAGATCAGAAACAAGCACAGATAATGGGGACTTAGGGTCACACTTAAACTCTCTGAGCGAGGCGGTGCAGATGGTATAGGGGAAGTAGACCTCGCCTGGGACAAGGGAGACAAATTGGTTCATGCTCTAGGAGCACAGCAGCTATGGACCAATCCTTATGACAACTGTTTATTTTATTTTATTTATTTTTATTTATTGATTGATTGATTTGAGATAGAATCTCACTCTGTCACCCAGGCTGGAGTGCAGTGGCTTGATCTCAGCTCACTGCAACCTCTGCCCGCTAGGTTCAAGCAATTCTACTGCCTCAGCCTCTGGAGTAGCTGGAACTACAGATGCACACCACCGCGCCCAGCTAATTTTTGTATTTTTAGTAGAGACGGGGTTTCACCATGTTGGCCAGGATGGTCTCAGACTCCAGGCCTCAGATTATCAGCCCACTTCAGCCTCCCAAAGTGATGGGATTACAAGCATGAGCCACCACGCCTGACCACCACAACTGTTTATAACATGACTGTTCAGTAGGACTATGGAATCAGACAAGCTGGTATTCAAATCCCTGCATTTTCACTTACTTGCTGTGTTACTTGCACAAGTTGCAGAAAGACTCTTGACCTCAGTCTTCTCATTTACAACACATAGACGGTAATGCCCAACTTTACATGCATGATCTTGTTTAATCCTCAAGCCAGCCAGCTCTGTAAATTAGGTGCCATTATTATCCCCACTGCACAGATGAATAAACTGAAGCCCGTGGAGAGGTTCAAGACTTGCCTAAGGTCATAAAGATAGTAAGGGATGGAACTAGAATGTAAATCCAGTTCTCTTGTACACCAGGACCCCCAGCTTCCTGGGCCCAGGACCAAGACTCTCCCATGTCTGTGTGGTACAGGTCTCAGAACTTATCATCCCCACAATGGAGACAGCCCGGCAGTCCTTCTTCTTGAAAACCTACTTAGATCATGAGATTCCAATGCTGTTCGTGGGTCCCACAGGCACTGGCAAATCAGCCATCACCAACAACTTCCTTCTCCACCTTCCCAAAAATACGTACCTACCCAACTGCATCAATTTCTCTGCCAGAACCTCAGCCAATCAGACCCAGGATATCATCATGTCCAAGCTGGATCGACGACGGAAGGGCCTTTTCGGGCCTCCTATAGGGAAGAAAGCAGTGGTGTTTGTGGGTAAGGCATTGGGCTGGGTCTGGACACGACCAGATTCTTCCACCGTAAGCTGCAACTAACTACAGCTTCCCCTTGTAATGCCACTGTACATGCCTTTACTCTCCCTGGGAGATCAAATATTTCTGGTTAATATAGCTTAGTATTCATTCACTCATTTTCTTTTTCTCCTTCCTTCTTTTCTCTCTCCTTTCCTTCTTCCCTCCTTCCCTCTTTCATTCCTTCTTTCTTCCTTTCCTCCTTGCAGTGAGTAGTAATTTCAGAAGGGGACTGTGCTGTTTGCTCTCTGGCATTTCCAAAAGCAACGCGCACCTTGTGATAAACCCCTTATTTTGTGTCAGATAAATATGTAATATGTAATCACTAAATGGAGGAACCTGATACTTGCTAAATAAACATTTGTGAAATAAGCACAGTGAATTTTCCCAAGACTTTAACTGTTTTACAAAGCATTTCCTCATTTAGGTCATTTGAGCCCCACAACCCTGTGACCTTATTAACCATCACTGTCATTTTACTAGTCAGTGTACTGAGGCTCCAGAAGGTTAAATTTCTTGTTTGGGATCAAATATCTAGAACATTCTGGAGCTGTGACCCAAACCCAGGCTTTTTGGGGCCAAATACATTATATTTTCCGCTATCTTACTGTTGACTCATAGAATCCTCATTTAGCAACAGTAATGCCCCATGCTTCTGGATTATTTCATGATCTGCCTTCAAAACGTGTGTGTTCAGAGTAAATGTTGCCTGAGTTCATATCCCTGCCAACTAACAGCTCCTCAGAGGCCAGGGTACTATTTTATTTGATATTTCTTTTCTTTTCCTCTTTTTCTCCTTTTCTCCATCTCACTCTCCCTCCCTATTATGGTATATTCAAAAATAGGGTAACCTTTGCAGCCAAACAGATCTGGCTTCAAATCTTACTTTTTTGAGACAGAAGGTCTCACTCTGTCACCCAGGCTGGAGTGCAGTGGCACAATGACATCTCGCTGAAGCCTTCAACTCCTGGGTCCAAGTGATCCTACTACCTCAGCCTCCTAAGTAGCTATGACTACAGGCACATGCCACCACGCTTGGCTAATTTTTCTATTCTTTGTAGAGATGGGGGTCTCACTTTGTTACCCAGGCTGGTTGAACTGGACTCAAGTGATCCTCTTACCTTGGCCTCCCAAGTGTTGGAATTGCAGGCATGAGCCACATGCCCAAACTCAAAGCTTACTTTTTAACCCTAGGTATATTGTGACTTAATGTCCCAAGGGTAACTTGGTTCCTCACCTTTAACATAAATACTATCTTTCTTACAAAGTTTTTATTAGATTAGATGAGAGAATGTATATAAAGGTCCTAAAATGTTACCCTACACAAACTGGGCATTCAAACAATGTTTGTTGAAGGAAAGCTAAAAGAGCCCCCATTTTATTGAGTGCCTCTGATGTGCCAGGACTGAGTAATATGCTATTGGGGAAAATGCAGTCCCTGCCCTTGGGGAACTCTTAATATATTCTTGCCATTTTGGCTTCCTCATCAAAGACCCTAGCTCAGGGTGGGCACAGTGGCTCACGCCTGTAATCCAGAATTTTGGGAGGCCAAGGCAGGTGGATTATTTGAGGTCAGGAGTTTGAGAACAGCCTGGCCAACATGGTGAAACCCTGTCTCTACTAAAAATAGAAAAATTAGCTGGGTGAGGGGGCTTGTGCCTGTAATACCAGCTACATAGGAGGCTGAGGCAGGAGAATTGCTTGAACCTGGGAGATGGAGGTTATAGTGAGCCAAGATCGCACCACTGCACTCCAGCCTGGGTGACAGAGCAAGACTCTGTTTCAAAAACAAAAGCAAAACAAAACAAACAAAAAAACCCAGCTCAAAGCCTAGGGTCTCATCATTTGTTGTTCCCGTTGAAGTTCAACTATTACCTGCTGGTCAAATTAAATATTTATTGGCTGGGAGTTTGTGGGAGCTTGACTGTTGCCATCATATGGGGGAGCAATTAACAAAATGTGTAGCACATAGTAGACAATCTATTTTACTTGAGAAAAATGAGAAAAAATTAAATGCCTGTTTTCTTTTTGTTTTTTTTTTTCCTTCCTTCCTTCCTTCCTCCCTCCCTCCCTCCCTCCCTCCCTTCCTTCCTTCCTTTCTCTTTCTTTCTCTCTTTCTTTCTTTTGGCAGGGTTTCACTCTGTTGCCCAGGCTGGAGTTCAGTGGCACAATCTTGGCTCACTGCAACCTTTGCCTCCCAGGCTCAAACAATCCTCCCACCTTAGCCTCCTGAGTATGGGACCACAGGCACAAGCCACCACGCCTGACTTTTTTTTTTTTTTTAATTTTTTGTAGATATAGGGTTTCGTTATGTTGCCCAGGCTGGTCTCGAACTCCTGAGCTCAAGTGGTCTGCCTGCCTTGGCCTCCTACAATGCTGGGATTATAGGCATGAGCCACTGCGCCCAGCCAAGCCAGTTTGTTAATGTCAGTCTATGCACTCTTATAGTCACAGTGAACAGAGATCTCAATGAGGCAGGAGAGCCCAGAACCCAGGAAAACCCCTTCCCATCTGGTCAGGGAATCCACTGACTAAGTCGTAAGTGGAATGGGGAATGGAAACCTGGGCACAGATTCCCCTCCAGGGGAATTGCCATCTGTTACCTCCTGTGAGAGCACAGGATGCCGTGAACTTGCAATGGCTGTGTCTGTGCCTTCTCTCCCCAGATGACCTCAACATGCCAGCCAAAGAGGTGTATGGGGCCCAACCCCCCATTGAGCTCCTGAGACAGTGGATTAACCACGGTTACTGGTTTGACAAGAAAGACACAACCAGGATGGACATTGTGGACATGCTGCTGGTGACAGCCATGGGGCCCCCCGGAGGAGGAAGGAATGACATTACTGGTATGTGAAGGAAAGAGCTCATTCCTCTTTCCCTCCATCCCCAGCAGAGCTGGGCCACCTTTATGGAAGGAGGGTCTGTGTGTGACAGTCTGTCCTGCCAAACCATGTGGAGGAGCATGGAGCAGAAGTTGTGTTTAGGCTCCAGGCTTCATGTTGGAAATTGTGTGAAATAGGAGGGGAAGATGATGAGAAGATGTGAGGAGTGTTTGGCCACGCCCTAGAGGAACAGAGAGTCTCATATGAAAAGGAGAGTTCAGTGTGGCCAGCATGTGTTCCAGGAGGGAGGCTTGATCCAAAAAGCTTCAACTAGGGGTGCATGGCAGTCATCCATTGTATTCATTACAATTCTTTAGGTTGCCAGAGACACAATGCCTAACCCAAAGTGCCCTAAGCAAAACTAATAATAAAAATAGCTAATAAATGAATCAATGGATATATTGCTTCATGTGCAACTTGATCCATCCAGTCCTGTAGATCTGTATTTCTGTTCTGATACACATTATTGGTTAAGAATCTTTATACCAACCTGGTGCAGTGGCTCATGCCTGTAATCTCAGCACTTTGGGAGGCCGAGGTGGGTAGATCACTTGAGACCAAGAGTTTGAAACCAACCTGGCCAACACAGCAAAACCCCATCTCCACTAAAAATACAAAAATTAGCTGGACTTGGTGGCTTGCACCTGTAGTCCCAGCTACTTGGGAGGCTGAGGCAGGAGAATTGCTTGAACCCAAGAGGCAGAGGTTATAGTGAGATGGTACCACTGCACTCCAGCCTGGGCAACAGAGTGAGACTCTGTCTCAAAAAATAGTTAGGGATAGTGACTGAGAGCATGGTTTGACAGCTGACACAGTTCTGGGTTTGGGTAACTGAAAGTAGACATTAATAAACATTAACTACTATTATTATCCCTATCATCAAAAGATTAAGTTCACATAGCTACCAACAGTTCCAGATCAACATTAATTTAATGTAGAGAAAAATCTACATGTCAGTATCTGTGTGTGTAGGTGATATATACACATGCTAGCTACATATATATGCATTATATTAGCTGTATAATTTTTAACATATGATATATATGTAATAAAAAAAAGTGGAAAGAATTTCAGGGAAATGGCAGCCGCAAAGGCTGCACAGTTTTCAGATATTCCCAAATCCCCACATTAAAACAGAGCAACTAGGTAACAAAATCAGAAAGCTATAAACAACACAACAAAGCTAGTTTGCAAGGCATCCCCACAAATTCCAAAATACAATTGGGTGATAGCAAACCACTGACAGCTGCAAGTCCTGCAATTATATCTGCACCTGTGCAGGAGAATGCAGCAGGAAGGAATGGACCATCTCACAGACCTGGGAGAAAGAACCCAAAAGTAGTCAACGGGCATGCACTGGGAAGTGTGCTGGCCCATTTGAGAGGAGAAGCTGAAGTTTACAGGGCTTTCACCTGCTGAAATTAGTGAGCGCAGTAAGCCCATGGTGAGCTCTGAAGGGGAGGCTAGACCCTCTGATTTCTCAAAACTGACCAGTCAGGTGGCCCATTCCAAGGCAGGACCCTATACTGAAGAGAAATTGCTGGCAGCTGAATCAGAATTGAGACGGTTAAGATGAATAGAAACAAAAGAAAGAGAAGGTCCAAATAAAAGAGAGAGAGAAGGAAACAAATGCAGAAATGTTCCGAAAGCAACTCACTATATTTTTGGATATATGAAAAACCAAGAGAATCTGGGCACGGTGGCTCATGCCTGTAATCTCAACACTTTGGGTGGCTAGAGAGGGCAGATCTCTTGAAACCAAGAGTTTGAGACTAGCCTGGCCAATATGGTGAAACCCCATTTTGACTAAAAATTCAAAAATTAGCCAGGCATGGTGGCTCATACCTGTTATCCCAGCTACCTAGTACAAGAATTGCTTGCACCTGGGAGGCAGAGGTTGCAGTGAGCCAAGATTGCACCATTTCACTCCAGCCTGGGTGACAGAATGAGATTCTGTTTCAAAAAAAAAGAAAAGGCCAGGCATGGTGGCTCACACCTATAATCCCAGCATTTTAGGAGGCCAAGGCAGGCAAATCACGAGGTCAGGAGTTTGAGACCAGCCTGGCCAACGTAGTGAAACCCTGTCTCTACTAAAAATACAAAAAATTACCTGGACATGGTGGTGGGCGCCTGTAATCTCAGCTACTCGGGAAGCTGAGGCAGGAGAATTGCTTGAATCTTGGAGGCAGAGGTTGCAGTGAGGCAAGATCTCGCCATTGCACTCCAGCCCGGGTGACAGTGTGAGACTCAGTCTCAAAAAAAAAAGAAAAAGTTAAAATGACCAATTTTATGTTACATATATCACAATAAAAACTTTTTATTTTATTTTATTTATTTATTTTTTGATACAGAGTCTCGCTCTTGTCTCCCAGGCTGGAGTGAAATGGTGTGATCTTGGCTCACTGCAAACTCCATCTCCTGGGTTCAAGTGATTCTCCTGCCTCAGTTCCCTAAGCAGCTGGGATTACAGGTACCTGCCACCATCCCTGGCTAATTTTTTGTATTTTTCATAGAGACAGGGTTTCATCCTGTTGGCCAGGCTGGTCTCGAACTCTGGACCTCAGGTAATCCACCTGCCTCGGCCTCCCAAAGTACTGGGATTACAGGCATGAGCCACTGCACCAGGCCATTTTTAAAAAAAGAAATGAAGAAAAGGATTAAAAGGATTTGAGAGAAAATAACAAATATTGAACTTACAAAGAAAATCCAACATATAACTAATAGAAGTGTCCGAAGAACCAAAATCAAAGTAAAGAAACAGAGGAAATAATACTCTCTCTCTCTATATATATAATGCAATAAAAAAAAACTCAAGAAAAAAATCATTTTGAGAATTACATACTGGAAGAGCACATTGTATACCTAAGAATACTGACTCAAAATGATCACTACCAAGGCATATACTAATAAACAGCATAAAATAGTGGGGCTTTCAAGAAAAAGAAATTAGACAGGTGTGGTGGCATGCACCTGTAGTCTCAGCTACTCAGGAGGCTGAGGTGGGAGGATCACTTGAGGCAGGGAGGTCAAGGCTGTAGTGAGCTATGATTACACCACTGTACTGCAACCAGAGCAACAGAGTAAGACCCTGTCTCAAAATTTAAAAAAAGAAAAAAATATTTTGGGCATCTAAAATATTTTTTAGATAGCACACAACTTATAAGGGAAATAAAGTTAGATCAACTTTAAGTGTTTTAAATAGCAATGCTTAATACCAGAAGAAAATGGAATAACATATTTAAGATACTTCAGGAGATAAAATGGGAGCTGAGGATTTGATAGCCAGAAAAATTAATCTTCAAGTATTAAAGGAAAATTATTATCAACAGGCAAGAACTCAGAGACTATTATTTTTATAAGTCATTTCTCAGGCATCTCCTAGAAAATAGATTTCAGATAATCAAAATGACTATGGAGAAATCGATATAACCAGTAGTAAGCATTAAATATGTGCTTATTTGTTGAACAAAGATTAAATGGAGAAATTATATTATGTAAAGACTATATAATTTGATGATGTAGATATAGAACAATTGAAATGTAGAATTTTCTCTTTCTCTTATCCATTGTGTTTTTGAGAAAGAGTCCCAGCATGGAAGAAATGAGATCAAGATGTAACACATAAGAAGTTAGGGCCGGAGGCAGTGACCCACGCATGTAAACCCAGCACTTTGGGAGCCCGGGAGGGTGGATCGCTTGAGGCCAGGAGTTTGAGACCAGCCTGGCCAACATGGTGAAACTCCATCACTGCTAAAAATACAAAAATTAACCCAGCATGGGTTAATTCCTGTAGTCCTAGCTATTCGGGAGGCTGAAACATGAGAATTGCTTGAACCTGAGGGGTAAAGGTTGCAGTGAACTGAGATCACGCCACTACACTCCAGGCTGGGTGACAGAGTGAGACTCTGTCTCAACAAATGAACAACATTGACAAAAACTTAAAAAAAGAAGTTAGGCAAAAGTTTTGTAGTCCCGAATTTGAACTCAATGTTTAATGTCCACTGAGAAGGTCTAGAAATAATGACCACTTTATTAACAGTGAGCATGCCTACCACTCAGGTTGTAGTCTTGAAATCCAATTTCCTGCTGAAAGAAGCCAAGACAGCATAAAAAGAAAAATTAAATGGCTGATTGTGCAAGGAGCAGTGGCTCACGCCTATAATCCCAGCACTGTGGGAAGCAGAGGTGGGTGAATCATGAGGTCAGGAGTTCAAGAACAGCTGGCCAATATGGTGAAACCCTGTCTCTACTAAAAATACAAAAATTAGCCAAGTGTGGTGGCACGCATCTGTAGTCCCGGCTACTCTGGAAGCTGAGGCAGAAGAATTGCTTGAACTTGGGAGGCAGAGGTTGCAGTGAGCCGAGATCACACCATTGCACTCCAGCCTGGGCAACAGAGTGAGACTCCATCTCAAAAAAAAAAAAAAAAAAAAAAAAAAAGTAGTGGCTGATTGCATGTCTGCTAGGGTAAGAAATATATGAAATAAGCCTGTAAATTCTTGATATACCAGATAATGAGAAAGCTATCAAAGATTACCAGGGGCACATCAAAAGGACTTGATTGTCAACCTAAAGAGGTTTTCACTGGCCAAAGATGAGAAGGTTTAAGCTTCAACAATGGTAGTGATTTGAATGGATTGAAATGTATCCAAATATGTTTTAATCCATGAATCTATAACAATAATAATAGTTGGTCACCTTCAGAGAATTATAAGGAACCAACTCGTTATCTTGGGAACTGATGAGTAAATGGGAAAGAATCAGGCATTTACCCTGACTTTCTTATATGAAAAGTACCACTGTATAACCAAATAGTGGTTGATGAAGGGAACTGTCTCTCACGAAAATATTGCAACTGATAGATATAAAAGAAGTGACTCAGAATATTGCCATTTTGCTAACCCCAGTGAATTAATGGATCTAGCCGTTGAGCATCAGTAGCTACCAACATTACAAAAGGAGAAACATTATTAAGTACTTTCTGATGAAAGAACATATGACTGACTACCTATGGTCTGGGCAAAGGGATGGGATCTGAATCCCAAGTCTCTGGATCCAGCTACAAATTTGAAGGAAATACAGAGGACAGAGGAACATGATAAACTGCACCAGTAAGTGTGTAATCAACAAAATCCTGACTATGAAAACTCTATAGGTCAAACAGCCCAGATCTTCAACGGATAAGACACATAAGAATGGAATGAAGAGAAAAACCTATAAATTAAAAAGAGACTAAAAAACACATATGAGGCTGGGCACAGTGGCTCATGCCTATAATCCTAGCACTTTGAGAGTCCAAGGCATGTGCATCACCTGAGGTCAGGAATTTGAGACCAGCTTGGCCCATTGTGGTGAAACCCCTTCTCTACTAAAAATATAAAAATTAGCCGGGCATTGTGGTGCACGCCTGTGATCTCAGCTACTCAGGAGGCTGAGGAAGGAGAATCACTTGAACCCAGAAGGTGGAGGTTGCCGTGAGCTGAGATCACGCCACTGCACTCCAGACTGTGCAACGGGAGTGAGACTCCATCTCAAAAAAAAAAAAAAAAAAAAAAAAAAAGCGTATGGTTGTTTTAACTTGCAGAATTAAACTCTGGTGTCTACAAATAAACACTTGGATGGTAAAAATAAAGAAATCCAAGACAGTGCTTACTACAAAAATCAGAAGAGTGATCACTTTTGGAGAAAGAAAAGGAGAGAGATGATTGGTATGGGCTCTGTGAAGAGGCTTTTGTGGAGGGCTGACAAAATTCTATTTCTGAATCTTGATGGTAGATGCTAAGACTGTTAACCTTATAATGATTCGCTAAACTATACATTTGTTTTGTGTGGTTTTCTGTATCTATCTTTTATCTGTAACAAAAAAATGTTTTAAAGATATACAGGCAAACCTATAGAGATAGAAAGTAGATTATTAGTGGCTGAGAACCATAAGAAAATGGGGAGTGACTGCTAATCGGTACAGTTTCTTTTTAGAGTGATTAAAATGTTCTAAAATTGTGATAATGGTTGTATAACCCTCGATGTACTAAAAATCATTGAATAATTATAGTTTAAATTGGTGAATTGTATAGTATGTGAGTTATTATTGGGATATCAATAAAGCTGGTATATATAGATATAAATAAATAGATATATAAACATATATCTAACAATGATGGATTAGATAGATATATCGATACACAGATATGTAGATAATATATAGATAGATACATAGATAAATACATAGATACATAGATGATATAAGGATACCAAATTTATAATAGTTACCTTGGGCAGGGGAGAATGGATTAGGTGTGTATAAGGTAAGTGAAATAAGGAGATATTCATTTTCTACAAAAGTATTCCTGAATTGTTTGACTCTTTTACAATGATCATGTATCACCTTTAACTTTTAAAAACAATCTTGAGGCCGGGTGTGGTGTCTCACACCTGTAATCCCAGCACTTTGGGAGGCCGAGACAAGCAGATCACCTGAGGTCCAGGGTTGGAGACCAGCCTGGCCAACATGGCAAAATACCAAAATTAGACGGGCATGGTGGCACGCACCTGTAGTCCCAGCTACTTGGGAGGCTGAGACTGGATAATCGCTTGAACCTGGGAGGCAGAGGTTGTAGTGAGCTGAGATTGCACCACTGCACTCCAGCCTGGGCAACAGAAATCTCAAAAAATAACACAATATAATAAATATTGAGGGCTAAAGTAGCACTGTCAGGAGACCTGCAGTATGGAGATGTTCTATACTGTACTGAGCAATACAGTAGCCACTAGCCAAATGTGGCTCTTGAGCACTTGAAGTGTGGTGAGACTAAAGAAGACCATTTTAAATGTTTTTTTAATATTAATTAATTGAAGTTTCAATTGCTGCAGGTAGCTAGAGGCTGCCATATTGTGCAGCACAGCTCTAGAACGTGAATGCACAAGGAAAAGCCAACTCTCCTTCATCGTAGGGTCACAGACAGTGTGAGAATATGTATTTTTCAGGATGATTCACTTGTGTGTTGTGTTTTCCAGGACGATTCACTCGCCATCTGAATATCATTTCCATCAATGCCTTTGAGGATGACATTTTAACCAAGATTTTCAGTTCCATTGTTGACTGGCACTTCGGGAAAGGGTTTGATGTGATGTTCTTAAGGTAAGAGGTTCCTGCATCTTCCCGGACACTGGGCTGGGGGTTCTCAGCTTCTGGCCCCTCCTTGACTGCTGTGCCATCCCCCTCCTCCCAAGGTATGGAAAGATGCTGGTGCAAGCTACTAAGACAATTTATAGAGACGCGGTGGAGAACTTCCTGCCAACTCCCTCCAAGTCACATTACGTCTTTAACCTGCGGGACTTCTCACGAGTGATTCAAGGGGTCCTGCTGTGCCCTCACACGCACCTGCAGGTCAGCCACTATCATTTCTCCTACCAAGATCATTCAGCATGTCCTTGGCTACATGGAGTGTGTAGTAATCACAGCAATAGCTAACTTTTATTAGGCACTTCATCTATGCTAGGCGTCGTGCTAAGCATTTTGTAAACATTATCTAGTTCAATCCTCACATCAACTCCAGGACTTAGCTACTATTTGAGAACTACCACCTCAGGCACCGTCTTCCATTCATTTGAATCATTAACTCTGGATTTTTAGGATGTAGAAAAATGCATCCGGCTTTGGATCCATGAGGTTTATCGGGTCTTCTATGACCGTCTGATTGACAAGGAGGACAGACAGGTCTTCTTCAACATGGTGAAGGAAACCACCTCCAATTGCTTCAAGCAGACCGTAGAGAAGGTAAACCAGATTCTGTGATCATTTGGCCTCAGAAATGGTTCCAAGTGTTTAACCATGTTACCCTCAGATTTCAGGTTCCCTTCCTACTAGAGACCCCCAGCTCTGCACTCTGAATCTCAGGAAACAATATTGAGTCAACTGCTCTTTTGATTTGGTGATATTTTACTTGGTCCAATTTTGCTTCTCTTCTGTATTAACATATAAGTTTGAATCCAATCAAAATGGCTTCATATATAACATTATTTGTTTATAATTAACTTAAAATGCATTTTTAGGATCGATTAATTGGTGAGTTGAGAAATGAACTATATATTGTCATTATTTTTTTTTTTTTTGAGACAGAGTCTCACTGTTGCCCACGCTGGAGTGCGTGGCGCGATCTTAGCTCACTGCAACCTCCATCTTCCAGGTTTAAGCAATTCTCCTGCCTCAGCCTCTGGAGTAGATGGAATTACAGGCATGCAACACCACCCCTAGCTTTTTTTTTTTCCCCATGTTGGCCAGGGTGGTCTGGAACTCCTACCTTGGCCTCCCAAAGTGCTGGGATTATAGGTGTGAGCCTTTTCACCCAGCTTCCACATTGTCATGATTTGACTGAGGCCCTAATAAAGCCCAAGTGGAAAATTGTTATAGTCTTTCATGTGTCAATATTTTCTCTTTTCCATTTTCATATGAGAAAAGTTGTTTTAAACATCTACATTTGCATCATCTGGTTATACTTCCATTGCTAAGAAACTGTGATTTCTCTAGGACACTAGAACAATTTCAAGTGTTTCATCTTGCATTCAGAGGCCAAGTGCAAAAGCATCACCAGGTTCCAACAGAGGAAGAGGAAGCATCTAAAACATTCTTACTCTGGGCACAGGGTAGTGTCTATACCTCTGTTTGGTGGAGGATCAAGCACATAAAAAATGATGCCTTCCTTCAACTGTCTTTTCTGGGGACCTTACAAACTGACCACCAATGTTTTAATCACTTGGTAAACAGACTGATTCAAGTATTTACACTGTTATATCCTTTCTTAAAAATATATATTTATTTAATTTTAGAGATAGGACCTCACTCTATCACCCAGGCTGGAGTGCAATGGTGTGATCATAGCTCACTGCAGCCTCAAACTCCTGGGCTCAAGCAGTCCTCCACCTCAGCCTCCTGAGTAGCTGGGATTACAGATGTGTACCACGATGCCCAGCTATTTTTATTTTATTTTATTGTAGAGACTGGGTCTCACTATGTTGCCCAGGCTGGTATTAAAGTCCTTGGCTCAAATGATCCTTCCACCTTGGCGTCCCAAAGCGCTGGGACTACAGGCATGAACCACTGTGCCCAGCAATGTTCTTTCATTATAGTCTTTACAAGCATGAAATCCACATATTATGTTTTAAAGATGAAAAGACTTAAGCCGGGCATGGTGGCTTACACCTGTAATCCCAGCACTTTGAGAGGTCGAGGTGGGTGGATCACCTGAGGTCAGGAGTTCAAGACCAGCCTGGCCAACATGGTGAAACCCCATCTCTACAAAAATACAAAAATTAGCCGGGCATGATGGAGGTGCCTGTAATCCCAGCTACTTGGGAGGCTGTGGCGAGAGAATCACTTGAACCTGGGAGGTGGAGGTTGGAGTGAGCCAAGATCGCACCATTTCACTCCAGCCTGGGTGACAGAGTGAGACTCTGTCTCAAAACAAAAACAAAAATAAAGACTGCTGAACCATGAACCATGACTTTGAAGGATGTGCTCAGAGGAAATAAGCACATCTCCCACCCGCTCCCTCCATACTCTCCCTACCAGCCTGGTTGGGCCATTCACTCAAAGTCCAGCTGAGATTTATTTTTCTTGCAGGTGCTTATCCACTTGTCACCGACTGGAAAGATTGTTGATGATAACATTCGAAGCCTCTTCTTTGGAGATTATTTCAAACCAGAAAGTGACAAAAAAATCTACGATGAGATCACTGACCTGAAACAGCTGACCGTGGTCATGGAGCACTATCTGGAAGAATTCAACAACGTCAGCAAGGCCCCCATGTCCTTGGTCATGTTCAGGTTTGCCATTGAGCACATCTCTAGGATCTGCCGGGTCCTGAAGCAGGACAAAGGCCACCTGCTCCTAGTGGGCATAGGGGGCAGCGGGCGGCAAAGTGCCACCAAACTGTCCACATTCATGAACGCATACGAGCTATACCAGATCGAGATCACCAAGAACTACACAGGCAATGACTGGCGAGAAGACCTTAAGAAGATCTTGTTGCAGGTCGGTGTGGCCACCAAGAGCACCGTGTTCCTCTTCGCCGACAACCAGATCAAGGATGAGTCGTTTGTGGAGGACATCAACATGCTTCTGAACACGGGCGACGTGCCTAACATCTTCCCTGCGGACGAGAAGGCTGACATTGTGGAGAAGATGCAGGCGGCAGCCAGGAGCCAAGGAGAGAAGGTTGAAGTCACTCCTCTTTCTATGTACAACTTCTTTATTGAGAGGGTGAAAAAGAACCTTCACATTGTCCTCGGTAAGAAGAAAACTCCCTTTGCCCTTGTTCCTATGGGTGATTTGGTGTCTTCTGAGTGCCCTGAGCAGCTCAGTCCCTTACAGTGGTCTCAGGGTTGATCCAACCAACTCACCAGCTTAGGGTCAGGGCCTGGAGTTCCTCTGGCAACTTTTTCCACTCTTCTAAACAGCCTATTTTTTTTTTTCTTGAGACAGTCTTGCTCTGTCCCCCAGGCTGGAGTGCAGTGGTGAGATCTCAGCTCACTGCAACCTCTGTCTCCCAGTTTCAAGCAATTCTGGTGCCTCAGACTCCCTAGTAGCTGCGATTTTAGGTGCCTGCCACCACACCTGCTAATTTTTGTATTTTTAGTAGAGATAGGGTTTCACTGTGGCCTCAAGTGATCTGCCTGCCTCGGCCTCCCAAAGTGCTGGGATTACAGGCATGAGCCACCGCACTGGACCCTGAACAACTATTTCAAACCTGTCCTCCTCTCTTCGATTGCCTGAATTCTCCTCTGAGAACTACCCTTGTACAGAACAGTATCTGGGGTTCTCTTTGTGAATGATGTTCCCAATCTATCTAGAAACGTAGGAATTGTGTTTAGTACTTCCCTCTCTTTGCCAAGTCCTGCCTATTTTACCTCCAGCTGTCTCTCATATCTACTCTGTCATCTCTATCTCCATCACCTTCACATTAGCTAAGCTGCCATCCTCTTACCCAGACCTCACCTCTGCAACTTTCTAATTATTCTATCTCCATTCTTATCTGCTCCATAAAGCCAGGCCGATTTTTTTCATATACTGCAAATATTATCATTGTGTTCATGCATGCATACACACATACACATACATGCATGCACGCATGTGCACATACACATACACACACATTAAAACAATTAAATTTCTTTCCATTAGGATAAGGACCAAAATTCCTAACCTGCAGTCTCATAAGGCCACCTGCCAGACTGTCCTCTGTATCCTCTCCATTTTCATCTTTTCAAGCCATCCCCCCTTTCTCTTTGTTTTTGTTTTGTTTTGTTTTTATTTTTGAGATAGAGTCTTGTTCTGTCACACAGGCTGGAGTTCAGTGATGTGGTTCTAGCTCACTGCAGCCTCAACTTCCTGGACTCAAGCGATCCCCTCACCTTAGCCTCCTGGGTAGCTGGGACTACAGCCACACACCACCATGCCCAGCTAATTTTTCCCATTTTTGTAGAGATGGGGATGGGGGTAGGTGGTTCACTTTGTTGCCCAGGCTGATCTCAAACCCCTGGGCTCAAGTGATGCTCCTGCCTCAGCCTCCCAAAGTGTTGGGATTAACGGGCATGAGCCACTGTGCCAGGCCTTTTCTCTGTTCTTTATCCAGACTGACCTTTCACTTCCACCTAGACATCATGCTCTCTTCTACCACGCTGAGTCTAAATAAACAATGAATGGAATTTTACATGTGGAACCCAAAATTTGTGATTGGCGGGAGATGGGATCAGAAACAAGCAGATGACCTCACAGCAACTTCTATAAGTAACAGTGTATGGCTCCTGTATGTTAGCACAAATACAGCAAGTGGGTAGAAGGGCTCCAGCCACTCTGGCTATGTGATCCGAAGGACGCAGAAGGGACAATAGTGCATATGGGAGACCTGTTAGAAGGTAATAGACTCGGGCACAGTGGCTCACGCCTGTAATTCCAGAACTTTGGGAGGCCGAGGCAGGCAGATCACTTGAGGTCAGGAGTTTGAGACCAGCCTGCCTAACATGGTGAAACCATGACACTACTAAAAACACAAAAAAATTAGCCAAGTGTGGTGGCACATGCCTGTAATCCCAGCTATTCAGGAGGCTGAGACAGAAGAAT
>CAUYQU010007911.1:0-48547 GCA_963574635.1 Cheracebus regulus | reverse complement strand
ACCTACCACCCCATATCCATAAAACATATATTTTTTCAATATTATACCTATTCTAAAAGTGATCACATAATAGGAAATAAATCATTTTTTAGTAATTGCATAAGTATTTTACAGATTTAAATGAAATCCTGAGCAATAGAGTAAGATTTTCGTTCTCTCTCCCTCTTTCTCTTTCTTTCTTTTTTCTCTTTTATTCTACTTCTTTCCCTCTCTTAAAAAAAAAAAAAAAAAAAGAAACTTCAACATTCATAGAGCAAGCAAAGGGCTTGTAAACACCAAATACACACAGGTCAGCACAAAGCTGATTTAATAACATGCTTTTCTTCAGCATACTAGGAAATCAAGGATAAAACGATCATATTAATAATAAACGGTACTAATGATTACTATCAGAAATACATGAAAGCAACCCGACATCATATATGTTGGTGTGAATGGAGCATTAGGACTTTAACCAATGTAATCATACGGCATTTAGCAGCGCATCCAGGAAGACCCGACTCTTGCTCCTGCCTCTACTCGCCTCTTTCTACAAGGTCCACAAAGCTCATTTATATGCAAAAATAACAGAAAGTGCCTAATGGGTCCAGAGACACTTCGCTAGCTAGGCATGAAGTGGCAGATTCCATTGCAGAAAACTTAGATAAGACGGGCTGTCTACAGTCCTTCATCCGAAACTCATTAGGTCTAAAAGATTTTTAACTAAAAAAGAGCAATCCAAACGTGCACAGGCTCTATGCCACGGGTGTGATTTTCTTTCTTGTTTCCGGGACAGAGTCTCGCTCTGTCTTCCAGGCTGGAGTGCCGCGGCGCGATCTCGGCTCACTGCAACCTCCACCTCCCGAGTTCAAGCCGTTGTCCTCCCTCAGCCTCCCAAGTAGCAGGGACTACAGGTGCATGCCACTATGCCTGGCTAAGTTTTTGTGTTTCTAGTAGCATCCGGGTGGTAAATAAAACCAAACAGATGCAACTGAGAAATTCTCCATCACTATTTCTCCAAAAACTGCTTGAGTGCAAGGTGAAATCAAATACAAAATCCAGATTTCCTTTAATTTCTTATTCCCCCAACACAATACATGGGCATTTGTAAGATTAGTCAACAACTTGCAAATGATGCCGTCTGTACTTTTTCAAGAGGGAACAAATGCTCTTTCCTCGCGGAAGAGTTGACCTGGTATTCTAATGATCTCTTTCGAAACAGTGAGATATTCAGGAGAGATATTTTTCTTGGACTAAACATAAAGACTTTTAAATACTTCGAATTATATTGGTTATGACTTTTTAATAAATATGACTTTATTAGATACATTTTGAAGGAAGTGGTGTCTTACAGGACCATAATAAAGAGCAGTCTACCGTGTGTTTTAAACCGGTTACTTTGAATATCAGCCTATGGCTTTTGAAGCTCTGCACAGTTAGAGCTGAGCTGTATTTCTGTAACTGATGAACCGTCCACATGGCCTAGGGCACATTCAAACGATTCCCTTAAGTAAGCTTCCAGCTATCACAGAGGCACATGCAGACGGGCAGCAATTTCACACTCAATCATTGTACAAGAGGAGAAGATGATGCGTGTCTAATGGAAATGATAACCTTAAAATACTTGAGCCTTCATCTTCGAGGAAAGCAGAAAAACCCAAAGCCTATCCTATAACAGCCCACGAAGCCTAGAGTCACAGGGCAGCATTAATTCCATGGGATCTAGCAAAAGAGGCCCTAGATGGTCACTCCAAATTCTATGTAGCCTGTTAATCGTCCCCATTTTACATTTACATATGTGCAATAGGTCTCTTTATATCAGTAGACTTTAAATATAGGTAACTTGTAGGCACAATTCTTTACAAAATATTTAAACACAATTTCTAAAATTATTCAAGGTTTTATCCAATCGTGCAGTTAGACTGTATTTCAGCTGAAAAATACATGTCAAGCTGAAAGGTGTGAAATTATTTTTTAAACTGGTACTATAAATTATATGCCAGAAATATAGGGTCACTTTTCCTAGTCATAGCAAATGTTCAGGAACCAAGTTAACTTTTAAAGAACTTTTAAAGGAGATCCATGGAAATCGGCTGTCACACTGCCACAGGACTCAGGAGGTGTAAAATGTGCATTCCTGATATATCCAGTTGTTTTGATACAGGGTAGAGTGATACAGTGGACAACAGACGGCAGGTGGAGTCAGAACCCATTCTCAGTCCTACCTTGGTTAACTCAATGTTTTTATTTATTTCTTTTCTTTTTTCTTTATTTTTTTAAGACAGGGTTTCACCACGTTGGTCAGGCTGGTCTTGAACTCCCGACCTCAGGTGATCCGCCCGCCTTGGCCTCCAAAGTGCTTGGATTACAGGCGTGAGCCACGACGCCTGGCCAACTCAGTGTTTTTAAAACTTCAGGTACTATTTCGTGTTTTGGAACTTTACCTGCTTATCTGCAACAAGAATTTAATAATACTTATCATAAAAACTGCATCTAAAAGGAAGACACACTGAGGGGTGAGTCATATACAACTGTGGGGTACGCAAGATTTTCTTCTTCCCTGCACCTCACTAACTCATTAGTACAGGATGCAGATTGGATTTCACTTGCTAGTGAGTAACTCTGCCTTAAAATGCATTTTCATAGATGTGACTTCCTCCTATCCCTGCAGTGCCACCACAAAAGCCCACCCAGCTAATGGCTTTATCCAATGCAGTAGCAGGGAATGTGAGACTTCTGGCTTTTCGAGGACGCAGGCCAGTTGTCTCTATCACTGGGCTCCGTGTGCTACCTTTAGTTAGAAAATCAGACCACGATTGCAGTGACTCACGCCTGTAATCGCAGCACTCTGGGAAGCAGAGGCGGGCAGACCACAAGGTCAAGAGATCAAGACCATCATGACCAACATGGTGAAGCCTCGTCTCTACTAAAAATACAAAAATTAGCTGGGCGTGGGGCACATGAATAATTCATATTTGCACACTTAGCAATATTTTCTACTAATAGAAAAATTAGCCACTGTCATGTCATCGTCTGTATAAATCAGGAATGGGTATGAATGAAAGCAAATATCACTGTGAAACAAAAGCTCTAATCTCCACTTTTCTACCTTAAAGCCTTTACCTTCAACTCTTGAAAAGCGCTTTCGTTTTTTTCCCTCACCCTGATCACAGGTAAAACATCACAATCAATCTTGCTTTGTGCTCTAGCCTGTATCACAGCAGAAAGACTTCACTGCTCCTTTGACATCTGCCATCCCTTGAGATTACTCCTACTCAACAATGCGGCTCTTGACTTGAGAATGGCCTTCAAAATCCTTATTCCTTTGTTGGTGATAATTCCTTGTACGATGTGATTTTTTTTTAATGCTAGCTAGGATTGTGCTCTGCGTATTTTAGCATTTTGAAATGAAAATTGTGCTGAAGGGAGATTTATTGCTCAACAGATGTCTTTCTACAGTGGAAATACTTTTCCTTTAGAAAAATGAGTATATGCCCTTATAAAGACTCAAAGTCGGCACCAAAATACTAATTGCAGAGACATTCCTCCAGGGTTGATAAAGTGACCATATTTTGTTAAGTGACCATAGTTTGTTAAATAACATGTTAACAACTCTACAATTATAGGTAACTGTAAATACTATTCATCGCTATGATAGTGCTTTGAAATGTATACTGTATACTGGACTCTTACGTATTAACGTTTTGTAAACAACACTGCATTATCTACATAAAATGACAATCAAATGATGTTCTCTCAATAGGTTTAGCTTGTTATCTCTCTGTTTATTTTCTATAGCATTGTTATTGATTTTTAATTGTACCTTACAATCTAACTCAAAGAAATACAGTAAGTCACCCATTCTCCCAGACAAATAACTTCTCACTTGTGTAGTTTCTATTCATGATTTCCTTAATTTTTCTTTTTGGATCTATTTTTTAAACAAACTGTTTAGTGCTTTTTAGAATTAACAGGACTCAGGGGACATTTTCTCTGGGTAACGGGGTGCCACAGTGAAAGAACTATCTGAAATCATTTTAGCATCCATGCCTGACTCCATTGTTTTTGAATGATACACATCCGAAAACATTTTGAGATAGAACATTTCAAATCTTGCACCATTTTTATAAGAAGAGAACTTCCTCCCCATATTCCTGCCGCTTGCTTCTGTCCCTCCTTACACCCTGCCCATACCTTCTGCCCACAGAAATCATTTTTTCATAAGGTCAGTCATTGGACCACATTTGCCAGTACATGGCACCGCCAGGCCTCCTTCTCATTCCAGCGTCTTAAATGTAAGGGAGTGAAGAGGAAGCAAGAGTCCTCACGCAGGCCTCTGGGAAAAGCCAATTTTCAAATGCAGCTGGAACCAGAAGTGCCCCAGGGGCTCCCTGAGTACTGGTCCAGCCAGAGACATGAGCCTGAGGCCTCCTGAGTGTTACTCTGCATACATACAACTCTTTCCAGAGGAAACCTCAGCGGAGAGGAAAGCTGGGCGGCAGGATTAGGACGAAGCCCTCACGCTCCTGCTCACGCTCTAGGAGTGACACTGCAGTGCGTGTCAGGGAGTGTCTGGGCGTCCCTTCAGACACAGGGAGATCAATCTTGCAAAGACAATTCCAGATTCTCTAGTGTTAGTTCTGAAACTGAATTCAAATTGGCTCAGAAACTAAGAAACTAGGAATATTCGGGTTAGAGTTTAGTGCTCACAGCCAAAACAAGTTGGAAAATAATAATGACAATAATACAATATATTGAACAATTTCTAGTGTAAAAAATTTTTATAAAATTTTAAAAACATATCTGTGAGATAGCAATTATTATAACTCTCATTTTCCACATTAAATAACCAGCCTCAGGCAATCAGCTTACTCAAAGGCAAATTCAAAAATTATGTTCTGAACTATTACATAATTTTCCATCTCAACCAGATATTCTCTTAGATGTCTACGCTTCAGCAACAGTATCATGCATGGAATTTTCACACAGAATGGATTCATCTGCCTCCCCTAAGAAATGGCAAAACAAAATCAAACAACCCCCAACCAACAGGGGAGAGAGTGACTGTTTAACACTTGCCAGTCAGGTTTATCTCAAAGTGACACATCATAAGAAATCAGAATGGATCCTGATAAAAGAGACTGTGCTACTTCCAGAGTAAGTAAAGGACTGCAGAAAGGAAAGACCCGCCCTCTGTGATACACGCTGAGGACTTCACAATTCTGCCTTGTGCCTACTTTGCCTACAGGGACTTTCCTATGAATTGGAGACTCTCACTTCAGTCAGAGGTCTGGATCATGAGCAGGAAGAGAATACAAGTTATTTGACTGCAGACACCAGTGAGCTCTGAACTGCAAGACAAAACGGTGGACGTTTTGTCCTTACTGTTTTTGTTTCATTGCATCTCATGCACGTCTTCTCTTTCTCCCTGTCCTCTGCCCTGCTGGGGTCCCTACAGTTCCTTCCTGCTGTCACTCTCTTCTCCCTCGTCATACTGTGTAACACAGCTCATCCATGTCAAACACACTCAAACAACACGTGTCTTTTTCCATCTTCCCTCTAACTACTACGCTCCACGTTTCGTGTCTGGCGTGGCCAAGAGAGGAAGTGGAGGGAAATAGCACAGCATTCTACCGTTGTTGGGAAAACAGAAAAAGAAGTTCAAATGTTTGTCTTTGGGTAAACAGAGACACATGTTCTCCTCTCACCTTCCTCGTAAGAAAGTGGGTGCAGCTTTTTGACACGGTGCCTTTACTAACATCACAGAGTCCTTGATTCCTCGTGGGGGTTATGGGCAGAAACGACCCTGGCAGAAGCTATTTAGGTAATGTGGTAACACAACTAGGATGGAAGTTGTCCTGATGGAGGAAAACTTCTTCCAGAACCTGAGAGAGCATCTGTGTAACACAGTGAATGTCTCACTTGGAACAACTGCAGGCTGAGTAGAAACTCTAGAAAGCGCATGAACATTCCTCCCTCTCACATCATTGCTTTCCTTTCCCTTTCACACCGTGCCTGAGCGAGGGCAGTTTTCGCAGTGAATTCTCAACACACATATTCGAGGGTCTCCGTTGAGTGCACAAAATATCGATTAAAGCCAAGTCTTAAAGGGTCCAGGCTTCACTGATGAAAAAGCCAGAGACATTTTCCTCTGCTAATCTCCCTCACCGAGTGTTCAGGTAGCATGTTTTATGAAAAAGTTTTTTCCAGTAATCATTTCCAGCGTCCAGTGATACAGCAAATACTATCTAAGTTTTTGCCAGCGTCTTACTCATTCTTTGGCTTTAAGATGTTCAACCATGTGAACAAATACCTGAATAAAAAGCAAACCTAAAATAACCCTTTATCATTTCTCCTAACCTCTTTGATATCAACTTTAAGAATATCTACAATCATGGCTGGTATTTAGGTAATCCGTCACCTTCAAAGCATTTTAGTTCATATTTCTTTATTCTTACTACATATTTGTGAAACAGATCAAGAATTATTAATTCCATTTTGCAGCCAAGAAAACTAATACTCAGGCAGATTAAGGGCACTGCACAAGCCTGCGAATCTCAGGAGAGGCTGAGTTGGGACTGATGGAAGACACGCTTTCTTCTGAGTCTGTGACCTTCCTCCACAGTGCGCTGCCTGTTTCTAGGAAAGGATGACACTGACCATAAATCTGTATCGAGGCTGGACTGAAGAACAGTCTCAATTAGTAAAGTTTACCTTCCATTCACCCTTCCTCTTCAGGGGCAGACTCTGCTCTCCTCACTCTCAGATCCTACCTGCCCTCTTGAATATGTATCCTCACACTAACCCTGGCTAAACACGTTGCCCATTGCAAGGCCAGTCTTTTTTTTTTTTTTTTTTTTTAGGCGGAGTCTCGCTCTTTCGCCCAGGCTGGAAGGCAGGTGATCTCGGCTTATCGCAGTCTCCGCCTCCCAGGTTCCAGCAATTCTCCTTCCTCTGCCTCCCGAGTAGCTGGGATTACAGGCAGCTGATTTTTGTATTAAAATTTTAGTAGCGATGGGGTTTCACCATCTTGGCCAGGCTGGTCTTGAACTCCCGATCTCAGTTGATCCGCCCACTTCGGCCTCCCAAAATGCTGGGATTACAGGCATGAGCCACCGCGCCGGGCCTGCAAGACCTTTCTTATGATTTCTACCCTGTACCCCCAGATATTCTCCTCTTAATTCTTTCCCCTTCAGTGTTATTCAGACTGAATTAGCGTTGTGTACGGAACAGTGGTTTCAGAGCCGTACTCACAGCCGGCACAGGCAGGTGTGGGTTGAATGGAACTGAATTAACCCATTGACTTGGGACATACTGCTATCTTGTAAGGAAATTTTGAAAAATATATAAATAGAAGCTGTTTGAATTTTGGCTTTCTGTAATGTTACTTTTCCTTTTTTCTCCACTCTCTAGCACTGCGAATTGATAAGAGGCATTTTCAGTAATGGTGGCTCACTCTGAAAGTATTTCCCTGTGATTATGTCAGAAAACCCAGAGTCAAGTATGAAGCTTTCAAACCTTTTTTCCCTAGCTGATTATTACCACCAGGAGAAAGACCATCTCTGCCTCTTTAGAGTGGTACCCCAACTCCTGGTATTTGTCTTTCAACCTGCACATTTAATACCGTTACCGGAGGTAGCTTCAGACAAAGGGGTAAGTTAATTGTACGCCACACGGGGCGGGCAGAAATACTTCAAAGATGGGCTTTCCATGCATGTAATGACTTTAATTTCACCACTTCCAGATTTTTGACAAACGAGCCCCTGATGAAGTCTAGTCTGTGGATGTTTGTTTTAAATAATATGGATTTATCACCAACAAAAAGAGACTACTAGAATGAAAAAGTTGCAAAGACAAAGGAAACAAGGAGAAAAGGAAATTAACCTTGAGTAGTGACTCTGTGTCAAGTAATTTCTATGCACTGATTCTCGTTAAATCCTGGAAGTCGTTATTATGTAGGTGACAAAATTGGGCTTGGGGAGGTTAAGCATTTTCTCCCATGCTCACTGCACAGTACAGGCATGTGGATCCTTTACCCTTGAGCAAGCTCAATACACAGCCACACTCTGCGCTTCATGTGCAGTGGTGGACAGATGTGAATCCCAAGCCCCTCGGCCTCCCACTGGAGCCTTCAGATGTAGAAAGAGTGCCACGTGTTCTGTAAGTAAATGGAAAAAGAACTGTGCTGGATGGACTCTTGCTACCCTGAACACTAGGCCAGTGGTACCATTTTATAAGAAAGAATATTTGCTGTGCAACATCCAGTCTACTAAAATGGGATGAGACATAAAGATACATCCAATGTGGTATACTAAAATCTAGTCAGATTCCAGTGTATAGTACAAACCTTGAAAGAAAGTGAATGAAACCTAGGAACATAAAGTTATTGTCTGCAATTAAAAGAATGTTTAAAATATAAAAGGCTACATATGATTAGGTTCCTGGATTTCTAGTCCAACATTTGAGCGTCTATTTCCTTTCAAGACCAGGAACTGAGAACCTAAAAAGTGAAATGATTTGCCTTAACATACACTTGTATCTGCTACACACACATATATTTCCAAGGCAGATTTCCCTGGGAAGTCAGGGTGCCCTTCAATCATTGCGGGTCCACCTCTGCAAGCTATCATTATGAAGATTAATTATTTGTGTAACTCTGATGGATCTGGCACCATACCAGGCATAAAGAATATGTGCTCAGGGCTCGGGAGACACACAATCTAAATTAGAAAGACAAATCGATGTTTTAAGAGCTCAAGCAGTGATTAGAACCTTGAATTGTAAGTCACCATGTTTACGTGTATGGAAAACGTTCTTCTCCACTGTCACTGCCTTAACAGCTCATAAATATCACTGAGATGGGCATCTGATGATAAGAGCATTTGTGAAACTGCATGCAATTGCTTGAAAATACTATTCATTTTCGTGAGTTTATTACTGGACAGTTGTTTGCAAATTTAGGAGCAGATTGGTCCACGGATGAATGAATTTTGGTTGAAGGAACAGGAATTGAGAGGCTTTAGAGGTCCTTGCCAGTCATATTTATACTAACCAATGTTCCATGTTGCCCACAGGGAGCTGTTGGGTTTTTCCACACTAGTTGATTGGTGGTAAATATTGTCTGAATTATCCTGACAAAATACAAGATAGAAAACATCTCTTCAGAGGCACTGAAAGCTCAGGAGTACATATGCAGCCAGAAATGAAACAAGTTTTTAAATTTCAGCACTGAAATGCAGCATTGTTTAAAGTTCCTGAAGGTTATTGTCTACCTGCCATCAAGCACACTGTATTCATCTGGTCTGTGCTAATGCCAAATAATCCCAGAAGAACCATTTTTAAAAAATTGTCGAGAGCATAGATTTATCATCATCACGACTGAGTTCAAATCCCAGCTCTGTCTCTTACTCCCTGCATGACTTTGATCAAGTTATTGAAATGTGATGAGCCTCGATGTCCCAGTACACAAAATGGGAATGATAAGGCCAACACTTTAGAGTTCATTTTAGGGTAAGATTGGCATATTTTTGTAAAGGCACTAACATAATGCTTGCCACAGCATAGTTGCTCAATAAATAATAGGTGCAGTTATTCTCATTAATGGCAGCGTTCTCACTTACGTAACTTAAGTAGTTTTGTGCTACTCTCTACCCACCGAGAGTCAAAACTGCAGTTCCTAGTGACGTGCCATAAACACAATAGTGTTTGCTTTGAAGTCAGATGGACTTAGGCCCGAACAATGGACTAGTTTTTCAAGAGGTTAAAATTCACTGAGCCTCAGTTTTCTCGTTAGAAAAGAAAAAGCGAATAAAGCATGACTCAGAGGGCAGTTGTGAAAAATCAAATAAGAAATTATATGAGCACAAAGGGGCTGGAATAGCTTAAGAATCCAGAAAATGTTATCTCGCAAATACACAGCTTTGTCCTAATAGATCACATTGTATTGTAGTTGAGTGTCCATTTCACTGCATGAATCACGACTGTCCAAACTGTTCATCAAGAAAAGACAAAGACCCTGTTATTGATACTCTTAGGGAAAACATTCTGGGTCCCATTAGCCAGAAAGTTGATTTGAAAAAAAAAAAAAAAAGGCCGGGCACCGTGTAATCCTAGCACTTTGGGAGGCTCAGGTGGGCCGATCACAAGGTCAAGACATGAAGACCAGCCTGGCCAACATGGTGAAACCCTGTCTCTACTAAAAAATACACAAATTAGCTGGCTGTGGTGGCAGATGCCTGTAGTCCCAGCTACTCAGGAGGCTGAGGCAGGAGAATGGCTTGAACCTGAGATTCGGAGGTTGCAGTGAGCCGAGATCGTTCCCCTGCTCTCTAGACTCGCCACAGAGTGAGACTCTATCTCAAAAAAAAAAATCTTGTATTTTAAAATTTAATGTACAATTTGCAAAATACATTTGCATTCTTATTTAATTCACTCTTAAGCAAGGGGTGAGCAGGAAGAGCTCGGGGTAAGCGTGGGGGCAAGCCCCTGTGTCCAGGATAAAGGGGAGCATCGGGGTGTGAGGAGTGAGGACTCACCTCCAACAGGAGGGGCCTAGGTACACGGGTTTCCTTTTCTGTCTGCTGATGACCTTGCAGTTGTCACATGAAGAACAGCTTTGTGGAGGCTCAGCTCTATCCCAGGCAGCTGCTATATCTAAAAGGATCCCCCAGGATTTTGGCCTTTTTCTGGAACAGCAAACAGCCTGTGACAGTGGCATGGCTAGACATCAGGTTTCCCAGCAGCCTGCTTCACCTCTGGAGCAGCTCCCGGCCTTGTGTGATTTCCCAAGATTCAGAATCCAAATGGTGTCCGTTTCTGGTACCGATCTACCCACTGGTCAGCTCTCTCACAGGTGAGAAAACGGGAACCCATCATAGGCATATATGAAACCTGACAACTGACCGTGTGGACGGAACTCGGTATGGCAACCTCCTTTACACCCAGGTGACTGCAATGTGCATTTAAAAATCAAAACTAAGGCCAGGCGAGGGGGCTCACGCCTGACACCCCAGCACCTCAGGAGGCCAAGGTCGGCAGATCATGAGGTCAAGAGATCAAGACCATCCTGGCCAACCTGGTGAAACCCCATCTCTACTAAAAACACAAAAATTAGCTGGGCGTGGTGGTGCGCACCTGTAGTCCCAGCTGCACGGGAGGCTGAGGCAGGAGAATCGCTTGAACCTGGGAGGTGGAGGCTGCAGTGAGCCGAGATCACACCCCTGCACTCCAGCCTGACTCCATCTAGCACTCCAGCAAGACACTGTCTCAAATAAACAAATAAATGAATATATAAAAATCAAAACTATTCCCAGCATGCAGCCAACCTAGTGTCCTGTCGCACGTCTATCAGGAACACTCGCTCCTGGCTTGTCATAGGATCTGTCCTGCTGACTTCACACACTGTATTTTCACACTGTTTCTTCAAGATGTGTATCATCGTCTTTTCTTTCTCCGTTTTCACCAGGGCTGGGCTGCAGGCCGGGCCGGGCTCTGAACTGTACACTCTGTTCCTATCCCTGCCTGTCTCCTGCTCTCCAGGCTGTCCTCACGCTCTCAGCCACCTGCAGCAGCTCCTCCCTCCTGGGGCCCTCTGTCCCTAGAAGGTCTGTCATCACCCTCCCTCACTGTCTGTATCCTTGGGCAGCCCTGTGAGCCCTCACACTTCCACACTTCACTGGTTTTTTCTTACCTAGAAGGAGATTTGAAAGCAGAGTGACTTGCAAATTCATGCATGTCTTTTCCTTAAAAGTGCTCTTTCACGGAGCAACCACAGGTTTTTAAATTGAAGGCATTGTAGCAGCTTAAACTATATTATTCTTTTATTTTAAAAAAATATATACATTGACTGAGAATAGACTATGCTCAATATCGTAATATGAGGACAGAGATTTTTAAAAAGTAAGACATAGTCGGCCTGTCACGGTGGCTGCCACCTGTAATCTCAGCACTTTGGGAGGCTGAGGCGGGTGGATCGCCTGAGGTCAGGAATTTGTGACCAGCCTGGCCAACATAGTGAAACCCCATCTCTGCTAAAAATACAAAAAATTAGCCGGGCGTGCTGGTGGGTGCCTGTAACCTCAGCTACTCGGGAGGCTGAGGCAGGAGACTTGCTTGAACCCGGAGACGGAGGTTGCAGTGAGCCGAGATCACACCCCTGCACTCCAGCCTGGCGCCTGGTGATGGAGTGAGACTGTCTCACACACAAACAAAAAGGTAACAGAGTTCTATCAAAATAGTTCTGTTAGTGGAGTTGCTGGGAAATACTACGTTACGTTTAGCCAAATGCCCTGCCTAACGGGATATGCGTATTACCAATTTACAATGATTCTAGTACAGAAATGTTCACTTACCATAGCAAACTCCAGGAACATAATATGGCTTTCTTATGATTCAGAAAGAATTTCAGAAACTGACAGCACATCCGAGTTACTTTCATGAATACAGGCTGTTTACAAGTGTATTGGGACTCTTTCATGAAGTAGCTTAGATAAATATCTGCAGCAATCTTTTTGTTTCCTTTTATTACAGATATTAGCCAATCACTGCAGCTGAGTCAACAGTATAGTCGCTATTTAGTTATCCAGACATAACGTTTTAATTTTTCCATAATTGAGCTCAGTTTCTTCTGATTCTGCACAGGGTAGCCTCAGCGCTTGTGGACTGACCTGAACTTACTACTTCAAGGTAACTCAGTCACTCTGCTCTAAAATTTAGACGCTTATGTAGATACTTCAATGTAATATTTTGGTTTCTCTCAATGAAAAATTTAAACCTTATATCTGGACTGATTCTCATCCTTAAAGTACACCCCTCCTCCCTTTTCCTAGACTTAGTCTGTGTATTGGGAAAGAGGTCCCTGCCTTCAGCCTTGGCCGGCTTCCGGAGATGTCTGATCTCACTGGGCTTAGGAGCCCCATTTGATGCCAGTGCATCCGCCGATGCCAGGGGACCTGCACCTTTCCACGCGTGTCCTGCCCACCATTGCTGCCAGAAGCTTAGTCACATCTTCCCCAAAAGGCAGCACTTCCAGTCATGCATTGTCACCTCTTAAGTCTAAAAAATTCTCCACGGGCCTGCAGAATACCTCTGCACCCAACTGCCATCAAAGGAGAATCGGGAGACTTCACATTTATTTATTTAGACCCAGGCTCGCAAGCATTTATTTATATACTTATGTATTTGAGTGCAGGCTTGCATTTATCTGTATATTTAGAGGCAGGCTTGGATTTATTTACTTAGATACAGGCTCACATTTATTTATTTATTTCCTTAGAGGCAGGTAGGCAAGCTTGCATTTATTTATTTATTCATTCATTCATTTTCTTCTTATTATTATTTTTTTAAAATAGAGACAGGGTTTCTTTCAGCTTCTCATTTAAACATCACCTCGTCCTGTGGCTATAAGATGTATGTCAGCTGAGAGTCAGGCTTACTCATCTTTAAACCCTCACACCTAACATAAGACCAGACATTAATAAGACATGTGGAAAATCTAATTATATTATGAAGGACAGAAAAAAAGTGGAATGAATGTTACTGAAGAAGTGGTCATATCTAAGAACTTGGTAAATTCCAGTGTGTATAGATTGAATTGCATACATCTAGCAAACTGACTTGCCTAATTATGAACCTCAATAAAAAGTGAATAAAATCATTTAAACGATGAATTAAAACAGACTAACAGACTTGTGGAATTATTTTAATTAGTGTCCCTAGTGATAAAAAAAAAAAAAAAAAGTATATGAAATACATTGTTTTCTCAGAGTCGGGGCCTGACTCTGAGCCCAGGCTGGAGTGCAATGGTCCAGTCACGGCTCACTGCAGCCTTACACTCCTGCGTTCAAGTGATTCTCCCACCTCAGCCTCCTGAATAGCGGGGACTATAGGTGCACACCTCCCTGCCCACCAAATTTTTAAATTTCTGGTAAAGATGGAATCTTGCTATGTTGCCCAGGCTGGTCAAAAACTTCTGGGCTCAAGTGATCCTACTGCCTGGGCCTCCCAAAGTGCTTGGATTACAGGAATGAGTCACCATGCCCAGCTGAAATACCGCTATTAATGAAAATACTGCTCCCAGGCTGAAGTAATATAAACATTAGAATGTTTATCTCTTTTGCACAAATTAACTTAAGTTTTTAAAAAGCAATTTGGCTAAATTTATCAAAATATACTTAGTGATTCAATTACTCAAAAATCTATCTAAAGAATGTTTAAAAGACTTTATGTGCAAGTGTTCAGCTTGCTATTACTTATAATAGAAAAGCATAGGAGACCATTAGATGTTAAGTATGCTTCACGAGTTCACTAAATTATGGTACATTTACTCGAAAAATTATTAGACTCAGTTATCATATATTTATGATAAGTTTAAAGTAGCTTGGAAGCAGAATTGAATTTACATTAAATATAAATATGATACATTGTAACCACAAATATGTACTCTAAGAAAACAGAAAGAACAGAAAGAACAACAGAGAATGAAAAGAAAGACAAACTAACACTCAAGAGGAATTCACAAAAACACTGAGAGGCTTTCTTTAAATCACATCAATACTGTGTTTTTCTTTCCTTCTTTCCTTGTTTTCAAAGTTGTTCTAATCATCTCTATTACACATATAATGGGGAAAATACAATTTTTAAACATTATTGAATTATTTTCAAATTAATTACTGCAGTAGCTTTAATATTACTATTTAGATATTTGGCAATTTAATATTTTGCTAAAGATCAATTATTTGAATAGCAGTTGTTTCTGTACTTTGCCAAATATGTACTAATGAGGTCAGTGTTTGGGAATGTTATGTAACCTTTCTGAACCTCAGCTTCCTCTTGTAGAATGTTAACAGTAACTACCTCGCAGGGGTTTGTGAGGTTTCTGAGGAGACAACACAGATAACATTGAAAGCTGCAACTCTAGGATGTTAGTTCTTTTCTCCCTGCAAGAATATCTTCTGACATCTGATAGCACAAACCACCATCACAGTCCTCAGCTGAGCTGTCTACCTTACAGCCTTTTTGATTTAAGCTGGAAAAATTAATGATGTTGCAGAGACAGTGTATCACATTTGCTTAATATTGAGGTAAAATGCATTAGTAACAACAAGAAATTTTTATCTAGTCTTAAGGAAATTGTATGCTCTTGGGAAAGTTTTTAAATGGGCTCTGGAATGAAATACTTACACCATTTCTAATAGGATCCAAATACCATTAAATGTGTTAGACTGTTTGGGAATAATGGTACAAGTACATTTTGGAAAAAATACGAGTCTTGTCAGTATGCTAATTTTACAGGCATATTTCTACTTGACAACTGTGGGTATTATTTTAATTAGAGTCATACTTACATTCTAAGATAAGAATTACTACTAAAAGCAGTCTTCATTTCCATCAAGAATAATTTATTGTATTCTTTTTCTCTTTATTCTCGAATCTACACTTGTTGCAAATTATCTTGTCTTTTTTAATTAGTAGCCTGAAGCAGTCTTCTTGTTTTCTACTCTTCTGTGCTATTCATATCAGTTATCTTTCTTTCTTCTTCAGTTTTCCCTTCATTTAAACTTTGGTGAGATAAAACTCAAGAAAATAATAATAATATAAGAATTTTGCTGGTTTTAAATAAAAATTGATTCAGTATTATTTTCATGTATTTCCAAATACACCTTAGTGAGAAACAATGAAAAAAAAATAGGGAATAAACAAACCTAAATCATGGCTGTATTCTATTTTATCTAACCTCATTAAACTTTCGAATGATGATAATTTAGACTAAATTGTTTTATTTTTTGCCACCTTCCCTATATAATTCCAATTCAGTCTAGTTACATTATATATGCAAAATAAACCTTTTAAAAGAATATTCTCTCTCTTAAGCCACCAGCACAGCATCATAATAATGTCTCCCCATTTACATGTACAGCTTGGCATATACAAATTTGAGTCTTTATGGTAAACTAATGACTGAACAGCTACAACTAAATGTCTCTACAATTTTTTTCTCTTTCTCATTGTTTTGTAAATATATAATATTTAAATGAGGTAATCTATTAAATTTATTTCTGATATTAGTCACTACTGATAATTTAGAGCAATATTCAATGACTACAAATATATAATACGTGTCTTGGCAACAACTTGTACGTATATTGTGCCAACTTCCCAATTTTAAAAACATTTACTGGCATAATTAGACCTGATGATTAATTTATATGCCAAATGTGTCAATTTTGCTGAAACCTCCACTTGAACATATCACTTTGGAGAAAAATTTAACTGAAATGTTAATAGAGAGGGACATTTAGTAGTGTTATTATGTGAGCTAAGCCTATAAAATACAGATATTGAACGTCTCTCTAGAATGAGAGTTTGTGAATTTAATAGCATTCACCACCATAAGACATTTCATGTAGTCACCTGATGGCAGCCAGCAGCACTGTGTTACGTCTGTGTATATATTTCTTACTGAGCTGACTAAAATGGCTTCTTCTATTTTTTTTTTTATAGAAGTGCTTACTTAACACACAATAATTTATTTATTTTTATTTATTTTTATTTCAATAGGTTTTGGGGGTGAGTTGGTATTTGGTTAAGTTCTTTAATGGTGATTTCTTAGATTTTGGTAGACGAATCACCCGAGCAGTGTACACTGTACCCAATGTGTAGTCTTTTATCCCTCACCTCACTCCCAGCCTTTCTCTGAGTTCCCAAAGTCCACTGTATCATTCATTTTGCTTTGTTTTTGAGACAGAGTCTCGCTCTGTCACCCAGGCTGGAGTGCAATGGTGCAATCTCAGCTCACTGCTTGAATCTCCGCCTCCAAGGTTTAAGCAATTCTTCTGCCTCAGCCTCCCGAGTAGCTGGGACTACAGGCGCCCACCACCACGCCCAGCTAATTTTTGTATATTTAGTAGAGATGGGGTTTCACTGTGTTGGCCAGGTTGGTGTCGAATTCCTGACCTCAAGTGATCCACCCACTTCAGCCTCCCAAGGTGCTGGGATTACAGGTGTGAGCCACCACGCCTGGCCCACTCTATCATTCTTATGCCTTTACATCCTCAGAGCTTCACTCCCACTTACAAGTGAGAACATACGATGCTTGGTTTTCCATTTCTGAGTTACTTCACTTACATTAATGGTCTCCATTTCCATACAGGTCACTGTAAATGCCATTATTTTGTTTGTTTTTATGGCTGAGTAGTATTCCATGGTATGTGTTATATATATATATATAGATATAGATATGTCTACATATATATCTATATATCTATATATCTCTATATATCTACATATATATCTATATATCTCTATATATCTACATATCTATATCTATATATATCTACATATATATCTATATATCTATATATATCTACATGTCTATCTATATCTATATATATCTATATCTATCTATATATATATCTATATTATATCTATATATCTACATCTACATATATCTATATATCTATATCTATATATCTATCTATATATATATCTACATATATCTATAGATATCTACATATATCTATATATATATATCTATAGATATCTCTCTATATATATCACCACTGTTTTATCCACTCATTGACTGATGGGCATCTGGGCTGATTCCGTATTTTTGCAGTTGTGACTTGTGCTTCTATAAGCATGTGTGTGCAAGTATCTTTTTCCTAAAATGACTTCTTTTCCTCTGGGTAGTTACACAGTAGTGGGATTGCTGGATCAAAGGGTAGTTCTACTTTTAGTTCTTTAAGGAATTGCCACACTTTTCCAGACTACTTGTACTAGTTTCCATTCCCACCAGCAATGTAAAAGTGTTCGCTATTCATCACATCCACACCAGAATCTGTTATTTTTTAATTTTTTTGGTGACGGCCATCCTGGTGGAGTAAGGTGGTATCGCGCTGCAGTTTTAATTTGCATTTTCCTGATCATTAGTGATGCTGAGAGTTTTTTCATGTTTGTTGGCCATTTGTAATCTTCTTTTGAGAATTGTTCATTCATGTCCTTAGCAGGCTTTTTGATGAGATTATTGTTTTCTTGTTGATTTGTTTGAGTTCCTTGTAAATTCTGGATATTAGTATTTTGTCAAATGTATAGATTACAAATATTTTCTCCCACTTTGCGGGTTGTCTGTTTACTCTGCTGATTGCTTCTTTCATTGTGCAGAGCCTTTTCGTTTCATTAAGTCCCACCTATTTATCTTTGTTTTTGTTGCATTTGCTTTTGGGTTCTTGGTCATAAAGTCTTTGCCTAAGCCAGCATCTAGAAGGGTTTTTCTCAGGTTATCTTCTAGAATTTTTATGGTTTCAGGTCTTAGATTTAAGTCTTTGATCCATCTTGAGGAATTTTTATATAAGGTGAGAGATGAGGATCCAGTTTCATTCTTCCACACATGGCCAACAATTATCCCAGCCCCATTTGTTGAGTAGGGTGTCCTTTCCCAACTTTGTGGTTTTTTTGCTTTGTTGAAAATTAGTTGGCTGTAAGTATTTGGCTTTATATCTGAGTTCTCTATTGTGTTCCATTGGTCTGCGTGCCTATTTTCACACCAGTACCATGCTGCTTTGGTGTCTATGCCTTTATAGTATAGTTTGAAGTCAAGTAATGTAGTGTCTCCAGATTTGTTCTCTTTGCTTAGTCTTGCTTTGGGTATGTGGGCTCTTTTTATTCCATATAAAATTTAGGATTCTTTTTTCTAGCTCTGTGAAGAATGATGTTGGTATTTTGATGGAAATTGCATTAAATTTTGTATATTGCTTTTGGCAGAGGGTCATTTTTACAATATTTATTCTACCCATCTATGAGCATGGGATGTGTTTCCACTTGTTTGCGTTGTCTATGATTTCATTCTGCAGTGTTTTGTAGTTTTCTTTGTAGAGATCTTTCACCTCCTTGGTTAGGTATATTCCTAAGATTTTTTTTTTTTTTTTGCAGCTATTGTAAAAGGGATTGAGTTATTGATTTGGCTCTCAGCTTGGTCACTGTTGGTGTATAGCAGAGCTACTAATTTGTGTATATTAATATTGTAGCCTAAAACTTTGCTGATCAGTTCTAGAAGCTTTTCGGAGGTGTCTTTAGAGTATTCCAGTATACAATCATATTGTCAGCAAACAGTGAAACTTTGACTTCCTCTTTACTGATTTGGATGCCCTTTATTTCTTTCTCTTGTCTGATTGCTCTGGCTAGGACTTCCAGTACTATGTTGAATAGCAGTGATCAGAGTGGGCATCCTTGTCTTGTTCTAGCTCTCAGGGGGAATGTTTTCAACTTTTTCCAATTCAGAATAATGTTGGCAGTGGGTTTGTCAGAGGTGACTTTTATTACATTAAGGTGTGCCCCTTCTATACTATTTTCTTGAATGTTTTAATCGTAAAGGGGTGTAGAATTTTGTCCAATGCTTTCTCTGCATCTATTGAGATGATCGTGTGATTTTTGTTTTTGATTCTGCTTATGTGGTGTGACACATTTATTGACTTGCATATGTTGAACCATCCCTGCATCCCTGGTATGCAATCCACTTGATCATGGTTTCATAATAATGAATTATCTTTTTGCTATGCTGTTGGATTCTGTTAGCCAGCATTTTGTCAAGAATGTTTGCATCTATGTTCATCAGGGATATTGGTCTATAGCTTTCTTTCTTTTTAGGTCCCTTCCTGGTTTTATATTAGGGTGATAATGGCTTCATAGAGTAATTTAGGGAGGATTTCCTTTCTCTATCTTGTGGACTAGTGTCAATAGGATTAGTACCAGTTCTTACTTGCATGTCTGATAGAATTCAGCTGTGAATCCATCTGGTCCTGGACTTTCTTTTGTTGGCAATTATTTTTTTAATGTCTAATACTTTTTTTTTAACTTTAATGTCTGTGATACACATGCAGAACGTGCAGGTTTGTTAATAGGTAAACACGTGCCATGGTGGTTTTTTTGCACCTATCAACCCATCATCTAGGTTTTAAGCCCAGAATGCATTAGGTATTTGTCCTAATGTTCTCCTTCCCCTTGTCCCCCATCCCTCCCCCGCAACAGGCCCTGGGGCAATTTTTTAAAATTACTATTTCAATCTCGCTGCTTGTTATTGGTCTGCTCAGAGTTTCTATTTCTTCCTGGTTTAATCTAGGAGGGTTGTATATTTCCAGGAATTTATCCACCTCCCCTAGGTTTTCCAGTTTATGTACATAAAGGGCTTCATAGTAACCTTGAATGATCTTTTGTATTTTTGTGGTATTGGCAACACACAGTAATTTCATGGGATTCAATTTCTCTTTCAGCATGCGGATACTTTTTTCTAATTTAATCACCTTCTATAGAAAGCAGGAGTGTCCAGAAGTAGAGATTAACTGTGAGCAGAATAGACATTTTCATCACATACAGAAAAACTAGTGTTACACATTTGTGTGGCAGTTAAATTTCCCTCAGATGGAGGCTGGTGATGGTCTTCATCAATGTGGGATTGTCAGTCTTCCTCTGGTACACATATTTGCTCCAGATATCATAATTTAATGACCATTAATACATATCTTTAGCTTCTAGGAGAGCCTTCACAACATTGTGGTTTTCGTTCTTTGGGATGTTGGCACCCCCTTTGAAAATCTAATGGACCCCCAACCACAGGCACTCAACAAAGTTTGTTGAGGGATCTTTGAAATCTCTTTCTTAAATATCATTTAGTGGTTGTGACTCTTAATACCTGGTCATTGATTATGTGTATATCACTGCTCCTTGAACCTCCCAAAGACCTGGCTATTGGTTTGGTTATTTTCTGACTCCTTGTGTAGTTAAAATACAGTAGATTCAGAAATTTATATAAATGAAAGCTAGAGAACAATTCATAATAGAAATCTACATATAATCTCAAAATTATATGAGGCAATTATTCCTCCACTGTCCATATTTCTTTTGAGAGAATGCCATACAATAAAGTCATTTTCTTCTACTTTTCCTAGCTCACCTTTTGACATTCCTTAATGACCACATGCACAGAAGGTAGACATCACAGAAAATAAGAGAAAGAAAATTGAAAAAAGTCGTAATCACCTATAGCTGAAAGGTATTTTCTAAGGGCAAGTTCACCATAGTGAGTTGTGTGCAGTTAAAAAATCTCAATTACATGACATACTTTAGTTCTGCTGTTATCTTCTCTTTGCATAGTCTTTTAACCATGTGTCAACCAAAGGCCCCACCCTATTTTTTTCTTTTCTTTTCTTTTCTTTTTGACACAGAGTGTTGCTATGTCACCCAGGCTGGAGAGCAGTGGTGCAATCTCAGCTCACTGCAACCTCTGCCTCCTGGGTTCAAGTGATTCTCTTGCCTCAGCCTCCTGAGTAGCTGGGACTACAGGCACACATCACCACGCCCAGCTAAGTTTTTTGTACTTTTTGTAGAGACGAGGTTTCACCATATTGGCCAGGATGGTCTTGATCTCCTGACCTCGTGACCCACCCGCCTCGGCCTCCCAAAGTGCTGGGATTACAGGCGTGAGCCATGGCGCCTGGTTGTTTTTTAGTTTTCTAATCTTCTTATTGAAATGTCTTTCCCATAGTCCCTACTGCTAATGTACTCTCTTATGGAGAAAGAACACACTAAATCTGCAGTGGCCAAGGACAGGTCATCATTTGGCCATAGCAAACTACCATGTCTTGCAGCAAATATGGCCACCATCAAACTCTTCCACGGAATTTGTAAATTGTTTCTGCTTGCTTATAAGTCCCTGCTGAGAATGTAACATGACATTCATTTTTCCTATTTTCCATTAGAGTAGAATTCACAAAGTCAAATGATTAAAAGTTACCATATAGAGAAATTGTTATATTTAAGTTATCAAAAAAGAAGCATGGTAAAATGGCTGGGCTTTAAACATTTTAGATAAAGTAACTTTGGGCTCAATTGTATAATTAATGAAAGGAAGAAGACTTTTGAATGTACATGAGATGTTTGTTATTTTTTTAATAAAACTTAATTAATTGGAATTAAATTGCTATCAACACTCATAATAATTCTTACAAAGGCCTGAAGAGGAGTGGTGTTTCCAATTGCAAAGCTTATGAGCGAGAGAAAGAGAGAGAGAGTGCGTGCCCACTGCCTAGCTCCTCAGGGTGGGAGTCAAACCAAATTTTCGACATTGTTATTAAAGACGAATACAGAAAACAGCAGCAGGTTAATGATATTTTCAGCCACAGCCAAGTTAGAATGCAATAAAATCATCAGAGAACAGAAGAAAAATTCAAGAGTTGAATTGAAGAGTGTATGATAACTAAGAGGAAATAACTGAATGAATTTCCATGGAAAATCAGGAGCTTAAGCTTCTGGAGAGCATTAGAGAGTGGGAGGATGCAATCATAAGGAATCCAGCCATTCACCAGCTGGAGAAATGAAAACATAGGGCGGTCCAGTGCAAACTGAGGGTTACAACACACAAACTGCATAGCAGTTTTCGACTGTTTTGGCAGACAAAAAAAGGCCAAAGCTGGCTGAAGCAGAATACCAAGAGATGTATTTCAACCCTGAATAAAGAAGTCAGGTCTTGTTAAGGGAGTCCCTTAGTCCCTTGACTTGTCAGGAGAGTAGCTGGAAGTCTGAGAGCTAGATGATTAATTTCTATTAAAACCACAAGTGAAACTGATAAATTAAGGACTAGAAATCTAGGAGTCTCCATCCTACATCTGTTCAACTGTCAAGGTCTGTTGATTCTCTTCACTAAATCTCTCTCGCATCTGCTCGTCTTTCACCTTATTTGCCATCCTAATCCAAACCGCTATCATGCCTCACACAGACAGCACGAACCTCCTAAATGGCGTCCCACAGCCACCTCCTTCTTCTGCTTTACTCTCCAAATGTACACTAGAGGAGTAGTTTAAAATGCAAACGGTTACAGCCAGAGCCTGCTGCTAGCCAGATTCACTGCCTTTGTATAAATCTTTCAAGGGCCCTTTCCTCAAGACAGTTTACTTCCATCTGTCAAAACATTGTCAGGAAATACTTATTTTGTTAGACCAATGCATTTTATCACCACCTACCAGAAAATCTCTCTAATAAATATATAAATATCAGCCGTCCGCAGTGTGAGTAGCACTCACTTAAATGAGGTGCTCTTTTTCATGAACCCCAGGTGCCATCATGGGTACAATAAGGTGTCGTAACACGCGTGTTGTGATGTGTGTGGGAACACGCAGCAGCCCTGCGTGTCACTCCCATGATGAAAACTTTCCATAGCATCTTTCTCCCCAAGGTAATGGCTTGAAACTAACATATCCTGTAAGGCTCTAGATTGTTCTCTGCCTATGCTGTTCTCTCTGCCTGAGATGTCTTCTCCAATCCCACCCCTACTGGCTTTGCAATCTCTTACTCATCCTCTACTTTCTAAGTGTGAATGCCATTTCCTTTAGGGTGCCTGTCCTGAAGACTGGATTAGAGACACCTCAGTCCTCTTTGTACCTTAAAGCATCACAGGTTCTTATCCAGTGCTCACTTGGCAGAAGGCAGCCTGCCTGAGAGCAGGCACACCTGTCAGGCTGGTTCACTGCTTTGCGGTGCTTCACCCAGTGATTTACATACAGTAGGCGTTTAATGCAAATCTGTAGAATGTGTAAATGAAAGTTGAAAATATGTAAGTACTGCATAATAAGCAGGCATCTATTGAATTACGAATTATAATGAAAAATATTTTAAAGAGAATAAAAACCAAAGGAAGAAACAACATGAAATGAACACTTGGAAACTTAGATTTGAGCTGCACTATATGCTTGCAGTCTGTCCTGTTCTTGACTATGAATTCCAAATGGATTACCTTCCTCAATTTAAATTCCATATCATAAAATATTATAGAAAATTTCTTGCTTCTCCATGTCAAATTTAGTTTCCTTCAAAATAGAGTTGTTATTTTGGTAGCATTGTAAATAAAATATTACTTGTGGAAAGTACTAAAAAGGTACAAATAAACAAAGTTGTACAATCACTTGTAGAAGCTTCATATTTAACTTCAAATAGACGAATTTGTGATTTTTCTTCAGTAAAGATTTCAAATAACCATATAATCAAGTAAGTATATTCATTTTTTCCTCAGAGATCAATAGGTTAATCAGCTCTATTAGCCTACATAAATAAATAAATAAATATTAACAAAAGTAGTTTAAACATAAATACTATTTTTTCCTTGCAACTTTAGAAAATACAGAGTAAACAATGTATAAATGAAATTGACAGTTGCCATGGATTAAAGACTTAAGCATAAGACCTAGAAAACATAAAAACCCTAAAACCCTAAAAGAAAACCTAAGCAATACCATTCAGGATATAGAAATGGGCAAAGACTTCATGACACCAAAAGCCATTGCAGTAAAAGCCAAAAATTGACAAATGAGATCTAATTAAACTAAAGGGCTGCTGCACAGCAAAAGAAACTATCATTAGAGTGAACAGGCAACCTACAGAATGGGAGAAAATTTTGGCAATCTATCCATCTGACAAAGGGCAAATATCCAGAATCTACAAGGAACTTAAATTTACAAGCAAAAAACAACCCCATCAAAAAGTGGATGAAGGATGTGAACAGACGCTTCTCAAAAGAAGACATTTATGCAGCTAACAAACATTTGAAAGAAAGCTCATCATCTCCGGTCGTTAGAGAAATGCAAATCAAAACCACAATGAGATACCATCTCATGCCAGTTAGAATGGTGATCATTAAAAAGTCAGGAACAGGCGGGCACAGTGGCTCACACCTGTGAGCCACTTTGGGAGGCCCAGTTGGGCAGATCATAAGTTCAGGAGTTTGACACCAGCCTGGCCAACATGATGAAATCCCATCTCTACTAAAAATACAAAAATTAGCCAGAGACGGTGACACATGCCTGTAATCCCAGCTACTCAGGAGGCAGGAGAATCACTTGAACCCAAGAAGCAGAGGTTGCAGTGAGCCGAGATCATGCCATTGCACTCCAGCCTGGGTGACAGAGAAAGATTCCATCTCAAAAAAAAAAAATCAAGAAACAACAGATGCTGGACAAGATGGGGAGAAATATGAACATTTTTAAACTCTTGGTAGGAGTGTAAATTAGTTCAACCATTGTGGAAGACAGCGTGGCGACTCCTCAAGGATTTAGAACCAGAAATACCATTTGACCCAGCAATCCCATTACTGAGTATATACCCAAAGAGTTATAAATTCTACTATAAAGACTCATGTATGCACATGTATGCTTATTGCAGCACTATTCACAATAGCAAAGTCTTAAACCAACTCAAATTCCTATTAATGATAGGCTGGATAAAGAAAAATGTGGCACATATACACCATGGAATACTATGCAGCCACAAAAAAGAATGAGTTCATGTCCTTTGCAGGGACATGGATGAAGCTGGAAACCATCATTCTCAGCAAACTGACACAGGAACAGAAAACCAAACACCACACGTTCTCACTCATAAGTAGGAGTTGAACAATGAGAACATATGGGCACAGGGAGGGGAGCAGCACACACTGGGGCCTATCAGAGGGATGGGGGCTAGGGGAGGGAGCATTAGGAGAAATACCTAATGTAGAGGACGGGCTGACGGGTGCAGCAAACCACCATGGCACATGAACACCTATGTAACAAACCTGCACGTTCTGCACATGTACCCCAGAACTTAAAGTATTTTAAAAAAAATTGACAATTGCCTTCGTGTTATTCTAAGGACCAACGGATAACCAGAAAGACTATGCCATGTAGCCTGGAGAAGAACATCTTTTTTTTTCTAGGTCAGAAAAAGAAAATCACGCAGTTGACAGGGTGATGTTAGAGATGTAAATCTGAAGCTCAGAGGAGTCCATCCAGGCCGACAGTTCACCACCAAATGCAGAGGGGAACTGTGTGAAAAGAGGGAACTCAAGGGGCGTAAAGTCCCCTCGATTTTGTGTAAGGTAAGTTTCGCTTTCGTTGTTTGAATCAGATGACGTATTGAAGCAAAGTTAGCATATTTGTTTCTAATATCTTCTAAGCTCTTGCACAGAGATATGTATTTCTGACATGCTCATCCTTTTCCAAGTAACAGGTCAAAGCAACACCAGTCCCTAAGACACTGCTCCTAGAAAACTGAGTAACTAGGCCGGGCACTGTGGCTCACGCCTGTAATCCCACTTTGGGAGGCCAAGACAATAGGATCACTTAAGGCCAGTAGTTCCAGTTTAGCCTGGGCAACATGGCAATACTCCGCCTCTACCAAAAATACAGAAATGAGCCTGGCATGGTGACATGCACCGGTAGTCCCAGCTACTCAGGAGGCTGAGGTGGGAGGATTGCTTGAGCCTAGGAGGTGGAGGTTGCAGTGAGCCGAGATCACATCACTGTGCTCCAGCCTGGGGGACACAGCGATATCCTGTCAAAAAAAGAAAGAAGAGAGAAAGAAAGAAGGAAGAGAAGGAGGGAGAAGCAAGGAAGGGAGGGAGGGAGGAAGGGAGGGAAGGTGGGAGGGAGGAAGGGAGGAAGGGAGGGAGGGAGGGAAGGAGGGAGGGAGGGAGAGAAGAAAACCGAGTAACTTATACTTAGTTCGTGTATCTAAGTATAGACACATGAACTTTCCACGGGCACTTCTGCCTGAAAACATCGACCAAGGAGGAGCTAGGAAACAGATACTGTCAGAGGCAAGGGTTTTCTGGCACTCCGTCCTCTCACCTGGAGGACCGACGGGCCTCACTCTGTCCAGGCAGTCACTTCACCATGAAACATGACAGCCATCATGGGTTTCAGTGTGGAGCTGACTCTTCCTTGCTCAAAGGTATCTGAATGACTTTCTCCCCATCTTTCATAATTTTCCCAGTTTTCAAGTGCTCTCCTGAGAACTGGGACTCTGTGGCTTTTTGTGCCCTGCCCTTAGAGTTGTCTCCTCTGTCAAAGGTAATGACTTTGCCCCCTTTAATGGGCTCAGCTTTACCTCAGACCCCAGGACAATCCTGCTCTTAGTGGGTGAGAAATTAAAACTGTTCACGTGACACCTTTTAGGAAGAATTTATTGAGTTCCTTCAGCAAACACAATCTTTCCTAACCTCACGAAACTCCACCTAATGGAATCTAGCTTTTTTCACTACCAAGCCTCTTATTTATAATAAGGAGGTCCCCGTCTAGGTCTTTATCTGTATAACCTTTATGGTACCTGAATTCCAGCCAGCCTGGGTCTTGCTTTGCTCCCATCATTCCTGTCACATACTAGGGGCCTCTATAATTTCTAGACTCAAAAGGAAGTGCCTCAGCAGAGATCGGATCACTTGCAGAGCAGCTGTCTGCAAGGATTTCCATCTCACTCTTCTCCATCCATCTTTATTCCCATTAAAAATCTCCCTGACATGGACTCGAAGGCTACAGCCCCATGTGCAGGTGGTCAGTGTCCCTCCTGGATTCTGTACACCGCCCCGCTGGAGGCCTCTGGCTGCTTTGGGCTGAACATATCTCAGTGCCTCTCCATATGATCTATTCCAAAACCATCTCAGCCTGTTTTCTCCCGTAAGAGAGGGCCTCTGTGTAAGGATGACAATTGCAGCTCTGGCTTCCTGAATGACATCCTCTTGGCCATGAGCCTTCTCCTCTTCCACCTCCCTTCAACCCCCTTCCTCTTCTGCAAAGCTGTAAGTTACTAGTGCTTTCTATCTGCTGCATGCTGGACTCAGTGTTTCATAGGCATTTAATTCTCAGAACAGGCTGGTGTAGTCACCATTTTCATTCCAATTTTGAGGAAATAATAAACTAAGGCTTATGATATTTAATGACTTGTCTAATAATAGACATAGAAATCGGACTCAAAACAAAGTCTCTTTAACTCGGAAGCCCACGTTTTAGTTACTAGATGTAAAAGCCTTTCTTAGCTCAGGGGTGATTGAATTACTCACCTTCTTTGAATGGAGGCCCCCTTCTAGCCTGAAGGGGTCAAGATTAAAGTTCAGCCAGAAATTATTGGTCTTGGAAGTACTGTGGATCAGACACGTAACTGATGAAATCAAAAGAGAAATGAGCTTGGAAGAATCAGGCAGATTGGAAAGTCAACCACAGATTCAGTCACAACCGGGGAACTGCCCACACGGACCGCATATGACAGTTCTCAAAAGCCTGAGTGGGTCCAAAGATAGCAACAGCCCATTTCAAACACACGCAGGATGTCTCATCCAGGGATCGGGTCTGTTAACTCAAGGTCGGTTTTACTGCCCACACCTGGGACAGCCAGACAGCGCTCACTGATGGGCACTAAAATCCCACTACAAATGTTACCTGTCGGGAATCATCACCAGCACACTCTTCCCCCTCTCCTTCCTTTTCTCCTTCTGCTGTTGACATTTTAGTAATATTTAAGAAGCCAACACATGAAAGTAACTTATAAACCTTGCTCTTCAAAACCCTTCCAGCCTTGGAACTCAAGATTCCAGGAGTCTTAAGAATCTGTCCTTCCTTCCTTCCTTCCTTCCTTCCTTCTTTCTTTCTTTCTCCTTTCTCTGTTTTATTTTTTTTTAAAAAAACTTGGGTTTACATACATTTATCCATGCTAAGAATACACAAAATAATTTAAAACATCAAGTACTTCCCATGGGCTAAATTTTGGCTAACTTTATGCCTGTAATCATATAAAAACTTTCTGAAAATTTAAAATTTTAAAACCTACAGGCACAGCACTAAAAGCATTATGTGCATTTTCCCATTGAAACCTCATGAATGTATCCTAGGAGGCAATATGATTACTACACCTTTTAGAGATGAATACACCAAGAGTTACAAAAGTAAATTTAAGTAGCTTTCTAATTCAGAAAAGTAAAATCGGGGCCGGGCATGGTGGCTCACATCTGGAATCCCAGCACTTTGGGAGGCCGAGGCAGACAGATCACAAAGTCAGGAGTTCAAGGCCAGCCTGACTAACGTGGTGAAACCCCATCTCTACTAAAAATACAAAAATTAGCCGGGCATGGTGTAGTATGCCTATAATCCCAGCTACTCAGGAGGCCGAGGCAGGAGAATCACTCGAACCCAGGAGGCGGAGGTTGCAGTGAGCCGAGATCACACCATTGCACTCCAGCCTGGGCCACAGAGCAAGACTCCATCTCAAAAAAAAAAAAAAAATTAAGTATCTAGAAAAGTAAACGATGGAACCAGAATTCAAATCCAAATATGTCTAACACTAGTGCTCAAACCATTAACTAACTATACATATTCTGCTATTAACTGGGAAATAAAGACACATGGCTTCAGCCACTTAATAGTTGCCCAGTTTTGGGCAAGTTCATTAACTTTCATTTTTTTCTCTATAAAATGAAAATCATAATGACATTTACCTTCTAAGAAGGTTGCATGAATTAAATACAATAACATGAAATTAGATATACAGTGTATGGCTAATTGAAAATTACTGTTTTTTTTTAACTTAGTAAATTCAGCTGACTTGGCAGAAAAAAATTTTCTTAACATCCAAAAAATAGTAAAATGAATAAAAATTTTTGGAAAGACAAATGTTCCTGAATGCAGTCTAGAAGAAGTAATAATTTAGCTCCTTAGTATTACTTCCTATATTTAGGCAAATAAACTCCATTGAAAAAACTATGATAGATTTCTGTTTACAAATTTTATATTTGAAGAAAATATACACATATATATTTATTCTTTTAAAAAGCCTACTTGGCGCCAGGCATAGTGGCTCATGCCTGTAATCCCAACATTTTGGGAGGTCAAGGCAGGAGGATGGCTTCAGGACAGGAGCTGAAGTCCAGCCTGGGGAACACAGCGAGACCCTATCTCTTAAGAAAAAAGTTCTTTTAAAGGGTCCCTGAAGTTGTTGAATTAAAAGAACTCCTTGATGTAAGAGTTCACGATATAACACATTTATAGTGGGCTGAGATGGTGTATAGCATGTTTACACATGAACAAAGACTGAGATTGAACAAAGACTCAGGTTGGAACCTGGAGGAGAAGAACTGGGATGAAGAACTATATCCTCTCCCGTGCATTGATCACCTGCCATGAAAGATTATGCAATTCTCGGATTTTTAACAAATCCAAATATTTTTGCCAATAAGTACTTTCATTTTGTCAAACTAGCAACCTTGCTAAACTGACAATTCTGAAATGGATGTTACTTTGTGTTTTGTAAACGGAAACTGCCAAGCCCCTGTTTTAATCTCGCCAGTCACCACCACCGTCCAGAGCCCGCCGTAAACTCCACTTCATTCGTTCACATAAGAACCAAAGTGCTCAGACTAGTCATCTTGCGGTCCACACACTGGGGATGTTGTGGTGATTAGATAGAGTTTGTTGCACATGAAAAAGCAATTGATGTATCAGTAATTAACCTACAAACAATCAGTCTCACCAAAACTGGCAAACTTTTATTATAGTTCATTTTCTTTTCTACATTCTTACTACATTATCAGTTCAACAAATGGTACTCCAAATACACCCAAAAATTCTCTTATTTTTTTTCATTGTTTACAAAAAAGAGAATACCTAAGAGAGCTATCTTCCTTTACTTTCTTTAAAAAACGTTTTGACACAGTCTCTTTGTAAAAGAAAAACTATCTGGAATTAGCTTTGGGAAGTGGCTTTAGTTCAACCCCCACTAACGAGTAAAAATAGATGGAGCAAACCTGGGAGACTTAGTAAAATTTGAAGAATGAACCTATTTTCTCCAGGTTAGTGTTCTCAATAATTGCACTTCGTCGAGGCTAGGACAACCTAATTGCACTTTTATTTTTGCCCACATAATTACCTTAACTGAACTCAAATCTGGCATGTTTACGGTCCCAGAATCATCATTAAGCTAAAAATTGAACATTCTATCTTACCCCGAAAAAGTCCAATTAAGCCCACTTGGAGATTTCCACTGAATGCCAGCACTGATTTCTTTCTGTAGAGATCAAGAGTGCCAGGATGTCACACCAGAGAGAGACCAATAGTCAGCTCATTAACAAGATTGATGACCTGTACCAGTAGCTAGATCTTACTGATGTGAGTCTCTCAGTGTAGACTGTAGTCCCATCCTGTGAGACTGTAGGAAGATCAGGGAGGCCATCTCTCATTAAAAACAAGTTTATATGAATGGTTCAAAATAGAATGATCTGAAGAACTCAACTGGCCAGGCGCAGTGGCTCATGCCTGTAATCCCAGCAGTTTGGGAGGCCGAGGTGGATGGATCACTTGAGGTTAGGAGTTTGAGACCAGCCTGGGCAACATGGTGAAATCCCATCTCTACCAAAAATACAAACAAATTAGCCCGGCAGTGGTGGGCGCCTGTAATCCCAGCTACTCAGGAGGCTGATGCAAGAGAATTGCTTGAACTTGGGAGGTGGAGGTTGCAGTGAGCCAAGATTGTACCACTGCACTCCAGCCTGGGCAACAGAGTGAAACTCCATCTCAAAAAAAAAAAAAAAAAAGAATTCAACTTTGGAATGATGCCAAATCTTTAAACATTTGCAGTTCGTCACACTTTCGTTTAAATGGTTGATCTATTGATGTAGGCAACACAACTAAAATCCTTCTGCCTCATTGATTTCACTTCAATGGGAGATGCAAAATGCAAGCGGATGACTTTCACTTTCTGCCCAGCTTTCTCTTTATTATTATTAAGATATGATTTTGTTTTCTCTAAAGCCGAAGCTAAGAATAGAAATTAGATTAGTGTATCTGCTAATTATTTCATCCGTGGTGGTGTTGCAGGAATTCAGGAGACTGGAGAGACCCAGGGGTGAAATAGGAGGATTTTGTTGAGGTGCACTGGCTCAGTGGATTTGTATCGAAAGCTGAGCCCCAAAGGCAGGGTTTGATGTCTTGTGCATGAAATACTTGGTGGTTCTTTGGTTTGGTTTGGTTTTTGGTGGAAAAATCAAGGAATGGAGTGAGTCCAACACACGCATAAGTGCTAGGGTAGAGATGAACAGCCAGGAATGCAGCAGAGAGCTGAATTACTGCCAGGAACTAATTGTATGCATCCCTTCCACACACACACACTCATATCCGCAGAGTCACAGACTTATTCAAGACAGCACTGAGCTTCACAGGCAGCAGGAAACAGTGAATGTTGAGGCTGAAGGTGGGCTCCAAGCGGCATGCAGCTGACAGCTTTCTTCATGCGTCTGTAATACACACACACTGAAACGAAGTTCTCTTTCCATCTTCAAAATGTCCTCTGCCCTGTTATTGGCCGTCTGAATGAGGAAAATGAACTGATTTTCAAACAAAAGAACTATTGGCAGCACTGTGCCTTGACAAACTCACGAACTGAAATACACGCCTCCCCTGGGCTGCCTGCTCCTAAGGGAATGAACATAACTTCAGCAATGAACTCCATCTAGCGCTGCATGAAAGCAGCCAGTCCCAGGCTTTTCCGGCACTTGAAATCCAGCCAGCATGGGACTGCGTGATCTCCTCTTGGAAGGATGGCTAGAAGGGATTAATCACATTATGCGTGTCAACAGCCCAGCATTAAAGGACCCAGTGCTGTTTGCCTAGCAGTCGAGCAGGCCCATTTGGGGACGCTGGGATCACAACATGTGTTATCACAACACATAGCACAGGACCCTCTCTGCACTATCTGCACTGCGGAAGTCAGAAGCCAGACCCAGACTGTCCAGAAAGTGGTGACGTGTGACTGCTCAGGGAAAGACCCGCAGTCTCCCCATAAATGCCTGGTACATAGGATGATTTCTGTCCAACACTCCATCCGTTTGACTAACTACTACCCACATTACTTTTGAGGAAAAAGCGATTGTTATAGGTTTTGTTTGGGGGTTTGTTTGTTTGTTTGCTTTCAGTAAACACAGAAAGTGGGAAAGTCAGTTCAGAAGGTCTGAAAAGGAAGAAAGGCATCAAGTTTTTCTTCCCAGGTCTTTGTGGAAAGGCACTCGATGGTAGAGAAGGGCCACTGGGAAAGCTCTCTCTCTCTAACCTTCTGAATGGACACAACCACCTGCTTCAGGAGCCAGGCGAGTGTCGGAGGGGGTGTCCAGCCTCCCCACCGCGTCCTCTCCACACTCCTCACTGGATTCTCACAGAAGGTCCAGTCACAGGCTCACAGTCACGCTTCTTAACTGAAACCTGAGAGAGATCAATGGCGCAAAATGGTAGCAGCCACATGTACTGACTGCCTCCTGCGGGCCCAGTTTTTTTTTTAAGATGGAGTCTCACTCTGTCACCAGGCTGGAGTGCAATGGCGTGATCTCGGGTCACTGCAACATCCACCTCCCGGGTTCAAGCGATTCTCCTGTCTCAGCCTCCACAGTAGCTGGAGTACAGGCGTGCACCACCACACCCAGCTAATTTTCTGCATTTTAGTAGAAACAAGATTTCACCATGTTGGCCAGGATGGTCTCGATTTCCTGACCTCGTGATCCACCCGCCTTGGCCTCCCAAAGTGTTGGGATTACAGGCGTGAGCCACTGCACCCAGCGCAGGGGATGTCCTGACTGCATCCTCTGGGCCAGACTCTGTCCTAAGAGCTGCATTCACTCATTTAAAAACAACCGTAGGGGAAAGCTGAGGCCAGAGGTGTGAAGTAAATTCACACAAGGTCTGGACCTCACAGACGCTGAAAACCAACTCATGCAAACCAGGACTGGGGCCAGCATTCTTTTCTTCTGTATGATATCTAAGTTTCCTTCCCTCTTTTGAATTAAACCGGTCCTCCAGGCTGAGGATTAGTGCCTCTGTCCTCACTGCAGAGTCCTTCGGGCCACATCAGTCACCGACAACTGCTAATCCCCTCTCCCTTCTGGGCTCCCTCAAAGCCTGTGCGGTGGCAGCCCTCAGTCCCAGCGCTCCCTCCCTACAGTGAACCTTCGCAGTACTGGACGGAATGCCCTGGGGGCCACGCACTTCACAACTTCTGGGGCCACCAGCCACATCAGCTGTGATGCCAACAGCATCCCCAGGGCTGTAGAACCTGGCAGCACTGGGAACAGCCTTGGACTTCAAGACGCCTTCTCAGTCATGGCTGCCCTCCCCTTCACTGTGCCCGTCCTTCATCCACTTCACCCTAAAGATCCCAATCCTGGCCGGGTGTGGTGGCTGACGCCTGTAATCCCAGCACTTTGGGAGGCCAAGACGGGCAGATCACAAGGTCAGGAGTTTGAGACCAGCCTGGCCAACATGGTGAAACCTGTCACTAATAAAAATACAAAAATTAGCCAGGCATGGTGGCACATGCCTGTAATCTCATCTACTTGAGAGGCTGAGGCAGGAGAATCGCTTGAACCCGGGAGCCGGAGGTTGCAGTGAGCCGAGGTCACACACTGCACTCCAGCCTGGGTGACACTCTGTCTCACAAAAAAAGTTAAAAATAAAAAAAGATTCCAATCCTTTTCTTAAATGTCGATCCATGAAATTGTACTCTCAAACGGTTCCCGTTTCCTTTCATGCCCTTTCCCCACAAATGAGTTTTGCTTCCCTGCAGTTGATCAAAGCTTCTTGTTGGCAGTGGTTCTTAAGAAGAAATGGCCAACAGTCCTGATTCCCCGACCACCTCTCCTGTCACCATGGCATCATGTGCTTATCTGAGGACACTCCAGCCAGGCTCATCAGCCACCAGTTAGTCCTTCAGTCCTGATGCGTTAGGTAGCAGTTTATCTCATGAACCAGAATGAGTCATGTAGAAACGTTAAAAACCTCATTTGCTCTACACTAAGCATCTAAACCACTCGGTCCATATTGTATTTCCCTGTGCTCTCCCAAGCCTCGCTTGATCTTTTCAAGACCCATGAAGTGAAAGAAACCTCAGGCACATTTTATTGCACTTAGTGTACAAAGTAAAAGAAAGAACCAGAAAAAAAAAAAACTGATGTTTTAAATATATTTACATTTTTAATCTGATTACTAAATTAATACTAATTTGTTACAAAGAATTTGATAAATATAAAAACTAAAACAAAATTTTAAAATTACTCATGTAAGGCCGGGTGCGATGGCTTATGCCTGTAATCCCTGCACTTTGGGAGGTGGAGGCGGGTGGATCACGAGGTCAGGAGATCGAGACCATCCTGGACAACACGGTGAAACCCCGTCTCTACCAAAACTACAAAAATTAGCTGGGTGTGCTGGCGCACACCCGTAGTCCCAGCTACTCGGGAGGCTGAGGCAGGAGAATCACTTGAACCCGGGAGGTGGAGGTTTAGTGAGCTGAGATCGTGCCACTGCACTCCAGCCTGGCAACAGAGTGAGACTCCATCAAAAAAAGAAAAAAGAAAGAAACTCATATAGTCCCATTACCTAATCTTAGTTGCTATTTATTAAATTCTTCCTTTAATTATTCTCTATTTGTTTTTACATTTTTTAAAACCTTGTGCATGTACTAGTCTCAAATTAGTGTGAAGCTTTCCAAGCAAAATAGGAATGTGATTGTAACTCTGCCTGAGAAAGCTCTGTGCGGTGGCTGCATAGCTAAGACTGGACTGAAGGAGGAGAATCTGGAGTCCAGAAAACCACGTGCGGTGGCTCACGTCTGCAATCTGAGCCCTTTGGGAGGCTGAGGCGGGCAGATAACCTAAGGTCAGGAGTTTAAGACCAGCCTGGCCAACATGGTAAAACCCCGTCTCTACTAAAAATACAAAAATTAGCTGGACATGGTGCCTGTAATCCCAGCTACTCAAGAGGCTGAGGCTGGAGAATCACTTGAACCTGGGAGGCGGAGGTTGCGGTGAGCCGAGATTGCACCACTGCAGTGCAGTCTGGATGACAGAGTGAGACTCCATCTCAAAAAAAAAAAAAAAAAAAAAAAGGCATGGAGAAAGATTAATGTCGTAGCAATGCAAAATAAGTGCCAGGTAAGAGATAAACCTTTTCCAAAGAAGCATTATTTCTCTAAGTCAGTCTTTTCTGTACAGTTCTGAAGGAAGCCAGAGGGCGGCTGTCCCCAGATGGGTAGGTAACAGTTCATAGGTAACCAATTCTCTTTCCTGTTTTTTTTTTTTTTTTTTTTTGGAACTTAGGCATAGTGGTAAATAAATACGCTATCATTTGCCTTAAATTTTACCATTCTTCTTCTACCAGTTAAATAAATATGCATAAGGTATAAAATTTATGATGCCAGTGTGAAGACTTTCCTGGCTGCTATCTAATGATTTTGGTCCACGATCCTACTTCGTGTGATTTCCTAGAAATGTCACTAGAGAGTATTCACTGTTAAATGCTCACATATTAGCCGTGTTCTCCTTCATGTCAGCTTACTCAATATATTCCATAGGTGTGGCATATATACATTCTTTATTGCTTACCAAATTGAATTGTCATTGTCAAATGGTGCATCTGACCATGTTTCCAGACTTGGGAGCAAATCTGGATTCTTCTTTGGAGGTTAAAACAATGCAGTGTCCACACTGGGAAATGACTAATTGCTTGACATATGAATGTGTCTTGGCAGAGACCATCACAACTACACACTAGCACTGATTTTTTTTTTTTTTAAGACAGAGTCTCACTGTCTCCCAGGCTGGAGTTTAGTGGCATGATCTTGGCTCACTGCCACCTCTGACTCCCGGGTTCAAGCGATTCTCCTGCCTCAGCCTCCCGAGTAGCTGGGATTACAGGCACCCACCACCATGCCCGGCTAATTTTTGTATTTTTAGTAGAGACAGGGTTTCACCATGTTGATCAGGCTGGTCTCGAACTCCTGACCTCATGATCCACCCACCTCCGCCTCTGAAAGTGTTGAGATTACAGGGTGAGCCACCGTGCCCAGCCTAGTACTAATTTTTAAATGGTTTGTTTGAAACAAAGAGGTTTCAAACCTGTTTATTAATATAAAACAAGCTAAAGGTTTATACCATGTTCAATTAGAAGAAGTTAATAGTTTCATTGACATGTAGTGTGAAGTTCTGCAGAGGTGAAAAAGCTTTTATAACAAATGAGATGATTGTTTAGAATTCCTTTGTGCCTTCTGAGCACCATGAAAAGAAAAAAAAAATCAACCCATATCTGTGATTCCCACTGGCTCCTTTCAACTGACTTACCCTGTGACGGAGTTGAGCTGACCGGGCCCTGGGGAACTAACACACACTCCCTATTAGCCACTGCCTTCTGATGTAAACTGGCATGGACTCTCCTGAAAAATGAGCAGTAAGAAAATTATGCAATCAGTGAGCTAAATCTGGGAAGCAAGGAAAAAACAGAAAATTGCCTGCTGCTTCTTTTGGAAAATGATGGAAAAAACGAAATTCCAACAAACCAATCAACAAATTTTCCATCTCATTGAGAGCTGGCAATTTCCACAGCTCCCTTTTAAATAGACAGCATGGGCTCCGGCCAGCATCTTCCTAGCTCGACAAATAGACTGCTTTTTACAAGAATTTATTTCATCGTTCTATGGCAACCATGTGCCTGAATTAACTTAGGACTATACAGAGATACAGGGACAGATTTTTCAGGCTTTATCACAGGAAAGAGCAGCCCAATATGGAATTAGCTGTACTTGGTCTATCAGAGAAGGAAAGTGGAATTCACCGTAAAGAGGACAGAAAGAAGTTTGTTTTCATCGTCTCAGCCCCTAGATTTTTTCACTTTCTTTGGCATGTTAAGGCTTTCTTCTGGGTACCAGAAGAAAAGAAAACACTAGCAAATGTCTAATTAAACTAAAGCAATTTGTGTTTGCCAGTACAATCTGATTCTTCTTGCTGCAATTCATAAGTCATTTTCACTAAAAGTATCATGTTTTTAAAAAGATGTGTCTTGAAAATGGAAAACATTTTTGCAATATGTAAAAATTTACTTAATACTTTTCTGCAAAGCATTGGCATAAATACTGGGTTTGTGGAAGTGGGGGGACATGGAGCCAGGCATGGTGGCTCATGCCTGTAATCCCAGAACTTTGGGAGGCTGAGGCGGGCGGATCACCCAAGATCAAGAGTTCAAGACCAGCCTGACCAACATGGAGAAACCCCATCTCTACATACAGAAAACGAAAGCAAATACTTTGGGCAATTTTTGTACACTGAGAAACAGTGCCTGCCTTAGAAAAGATGCTTGATAAATATTTGTGTGGAAAGTGAAGAGAACATTAATAATTGTAAATTGTATAAATGAGCAACTTGCAGTTATTAATTTAGGAGTTTGGAGCAAAGACTGGTGTTAAAGAACTCGAATATTACAGTCTAAGTTACTTAAATGATCTACACCTCCATGGGTCAGGAGGAATCAGCAAAACCAACACATGAGGCAGTCAGTGTATTGCACTCTAGGTGGGTGACTCCTGCTGCTGTGTTATCATTCGTAGGTGGTAAACATGATATGCTGAAGACAAACTAAATCCACCTCATTTGCAATATGATTTAGGATAAGCCACCAAGACGAAAGAAATCCTGCTCTGCATTGTTAAGTTTATCTCATTAGAAAAAAAGGCAAAGAGATAATTTACTTGAACATCCCAACACCGTATAAATAATATGGTGACCTAAATGGAAAGCTTTTAAAACGCCACTCAGCCAGCCACAGCGGCTGGTGCCTGGAATCCCAACTACTCAGGAGGTTGCAGTGTGGGAGAGATGACAAGACTCCCTTCTCTCTCTTTGGCAAAAACAAACAAACAAACAAAAAAAGCAGTTTATGGCTATATGGAAATTTTCTGGCTGGGTGTGGTGGCTCACACTTGCAGTCCTAGCACTTTGGGAGGCTGAGGCGGGCGGATCACCCAAGGTCGGGAGTTCAAAGACCAGCCTGACCAACATGGAGAAACCCTGTCTCTACTAAAAATACAAAATTAGCTGCGCGTGGCGGCGAGTGCCTGTAATCCCAGCTATTCGGGGGGCTGAAGGAGGGGCATCGCTTGAACACGGGAGGCGGAGGTTGCGGTGAGCCGAGATGGCACCATTGCACTCCAGCCTGGGCGACAAGAGCGAAACTCTGTCTCTTAAAATATCTTCAATCTAAAGATAACATTCATTTATTTCTAGTGTTATTTTCTACCATGACCACTAGGAGACCTTATTCTTCACTAGCACATCATCCTCTCTCTACTTTTTTTTTTTTTTTTCCGTCAGAGTCTCACTCTGTCACCAGGATGGAGCACACTTGCGCGATCTCCGCTTGCAGCAACCTCCGCCTCCCGGGTTCAAGCGATTCTCCTGCCTGCGCCTCCCGAGTAGCTGGGATTACAGGCACTCGCCGCCACGCGCAGCTAATTTTTGTATTTTAGTAGAGAGGGGGTTTCACCATGTTGGCCAGGCTGGTCTCCAACTCCTGACCTCAGGTAATCCACCAGACTCAGCCTCCCAAAGTGCTGGGATTACAGGTGTGAACCACCGCACCTGGCCTGTTTTTTGCTTTTTAATCTCCAAGTTTAAATTCACAAATCAGGTTAAAGGATGTCATCTGAATATGTGTGGCCATAAGAACAGAGAAAAATTGATCAAATCTGGGAATAAATAATGAATCACCAGTGAATGTCTTGAAGTTCTTAAAGGAAATACATTTATGATAAAATGTATGAGCTGTTATTAGAAATGTAGTTTACATTCATGAAAGCTACACAAGCAAACACAAGTAAGATGAACTACAGATGCAGCCAGGGTGTGTAAAGATCCAGAATCTGTTGCTACACAATGCTCTGTCTAGACTATTGCTACTGTAGTTAGCTGTTTAAACATGCAACCGTCATTCTGTATCCACACTAATCAAATTCCTGCAGTAATGTTACTAAAGCGTAGCAGGAACAGAGATTTCACTTATAAGGAGAGATGTCTGATTCCAGCATTTAATATCTTTCCTTTGAGGTATTTTTCTGAAGGTTTTAAACAACCATCCAGGCAGTTCCTATTTTAATTTATGTGGCTCTGTGAGTCACCATGGCTGTATTCTAGAATCAGCCAAAGGTCCACCAGCTCGTTTCAAAGGCATGATTTTCCTTTTAAGGCCATGGCCGTAGAGGCACACCAACAGGCAGTCAGCGCCTCTTCATCCTCATGAAACTGCAGACTTCCAGACACAGTCTGCTGGTTTCTAACCCTATCCATTTGAAACCCATGTTTTACCTTGTGCTGCATAAATGGAGGTTTGGTGCAGTCCCCATTACTTTTTGTCAAACCCAGTTCCAGCAAGCCCACCTGGCCAGATTGTGTCAACACAACTTGGTGAGACTAACTTTTTGTCCTTAGATGCCATTTGAAATTCTCCATCACATGTTTATTTAACCTCTAAGTCAGGGCGGAATTGGCACTGTAGGTAATGCCAATCTGATTTAATACAATAGTTGTTTAACTATATCTTACCAAAAAAATTTAAATATTTGTATTAGAATTTTATGTATCATGGTTTTTATACATCACTGGTTTTATAGTTTTATTGAATATTACTGACTATTCCTCATTAAATTATGCTGGAACTTACTATATTTTAAATGTGGTAGTATTTTAATCTTCAGAATAAAAAATGGATATTAATAATTACTGCAAAAGATTCATCCTCACTTTCAGGTAACACTTTTTTTTTTTTTTTTTTTTTTTTGAGATGGAGTCTTGCTTTGTCACCAGGCTGGAGTGCAGTGGCACGATCTTGGCTCACTGCAACCTCCGCCTCCCGAGTTCAAGTGATTCTCCTGCCAGAGCCGCCCAAGTAGCTGGGACGACAGGCGCGTGCACCACGCTGAGCTAATTTTTGTATTTTTAGTAGACATGGGGTTTCACCATGTTGGCCAGGATGCTCTCGATCTGTTGACCTTGTGATCCACCCGACTTTGCCTCTGAAAGTGCTGGGATTACAGGCATGAGCCACCGCACCTGGCCACTTTTTGTTATTTTGAGAACATGACTTCCATTTATTTTGGAAATGTTTCTAATTCAACTGAGCTGAATAGTTTATTTATTTTCATGAATCAGCTGTAACCGTGTGGAGTTTATCAGTGGGTAAGTATTATAGCTAGCTGGCATAAATTATGTATCCTGCTTGATGTTAAATCCCCTATTATTAATATTTTTACTTTATTTTACAGAGACTATGTTATATTAAAAATAATTCTTAAAACAGGGAGTTATATTCAAGTTATGGAGCTATGTCTGAATTTGACATTTTTCACTTTCCCCAAATACCACAACCATATGACCCTTACTTTCATGGTGTAAAGACTTAGCACAAAGTCAGCTCCACCTGAGGAAAACCCTCTTTACCTTTCCATAACACTGTCAGGCCAAGGAAACAGGTCGCCTACCCTTATACAAGTATTCTTTTAAAAGAAAAGCACAATCTGTAAACATAAACTACAAAGAATAAACGCAGAGGGCTGTAAGCCCTTTACACATGTACCACTCTCTTTTTTTTTGAGATGGAGTCTCGCTCTGTTGCCCAAGCTGGAGTGCAGTGGCACGATCTCAGCTCACTGCAACCTCCGCCACCTGGGTTCAAGCAATTCTCCTGCCTCGGCCTCCCAAGTAGCTGGGACTACAGGCATGTGCCACCATGGCTGGCTAAGGTTTATATTTTTAGTAGAGACAGGGTGTCACCATGTTGGCCAGGCCAGTCTTGAACTCCTGACCTCAGGTGATCCACCCACCTCAGCCTCCCAAAGTGCTGGGATTACAGGTGTGAGCCTCTGCGCCCGGCCACATGTACCACTCTTACACTCCATCTACCCAGCTCTGTTTCTGTGTAGTTTCTGTTGTATCATCTCATTAGAGTGGCTCCATCTTTTCTTTTGATCACCAGGCCATGAAACAGTGAGCACGGCAGGGCAGAGCACACAGGCCCGCAGCACACCATGCAGGCGTCTGTCCAGGACAGCCATGAACCAGCAGTAGCATCTGTGAAACAAAGTCTTCAGTCAATTACAAATTCACGTGGGTAACTATACAATTCACATGTCACTACCTTGCCCAAAATACTCCCTAAAATGTCTTTGTCACATTTTTAATTGAAATTCAGATAAGACATGTTTATAGCATTTTCCAAATCTTCCTGTCTAAAAAGACTATTTTAAAAAGTAATAATTTGGTATTTCTTAATCTTGGTTAATTTACCCTAATCTGATTACCATTTGCTTTGTGAAAGCCGATAAGCTATTATATAATAATTCACTCTAGAATTTTATTATAACTTCAAGCTCACTGAAATGGTGCCCTATTTTGTAGAATCTATCATGTTATTTTTCTATTAAAAATCACTGCCCTCCCTTATTCTAAATCACATTTCTCATAATTATATGCCTTTCTGACAAAAAGAGGAAAACATAGTATAATAGGCAAAGTTCAGTGAAATCATTAAGTCTTGGGATTCTAGAAACTTCTAAAATGCGGAGTGCCTGAATTAGACTAGAAAAAGAAGAAGAAATAGAAGGCTGATGCTTGGTGACATTTTTATGACAGGTATGGTCAGCTTTGTAAAGATTTTATGACTTGAATCGAATTGATTGAGAAAGCATCACAATGCATACATTTATATGCCAATCCTACACACCTCCACTGTTTCTCTTTGTATACTCTGGAATAATAAAGTATCTAACATGATTAAAATATCATTGTTGCTGTTGTCACTATTGAGAACAAACTTGAAAGAAACCATATCAGAGTCAGTATACTTACCCTACAGAACATGTCTTTCTGGATCGTATGGTATAGAGGAATTAATACCAAATAGAAAACCGCTTATGAATATGGACTCCACAAGTAATGACAGCCTTTTCCTAAAAACAAATCCCTCTCTAGAGAACTGATCATACCTTATTTTGGATATTTGGATTACTTGGAAAATTTCAGACAAAGGTTTCCAAGGGATTGTGCAATAAAACCATGTAAATGCTCTTTCCGTATTTCAGCAGATTTGCCTATTTTAGAATATGCTTTGGAAGCCTATTCGACATCAGTCGTTTTTAACTTATGGATTTTCAAAACAGAACACAGACTCTCCTCAACTTACAATGGAGTTGTGCACAGCCCCCACTCCCCATTAAACCCATCTTAAGTTGAAAATAATTTGGCCAGGTGTGGTGGCTCATGCCTGTAATCCCAACACTTTGGGAGGCAGAGGCGGGCGGATCACGATGTCAAGAGATTGAGACCATCCTGGCCAACATGGTGAAACCCCGTCTGTATTAAATATTAAAAAAAATTAGCTGGGTGTGGTGGTGGGTGCTGGTAATCCCAGCCACTCAGGAGGCTGAGGCAGGAGAATCACTTGAACCCAGGAGAGCAGAGGTTACAGTGAGCCGAGATCACACCATTCATTGCACTCTAGCCTGGCCTACAGAGAGAGACTCCACCTCAAGAAAAAAAAAGACATAAATAAAAGAACGAAAGTGGAAAGTGCATTTAATTTAATACACCTACCATATAGAATGTCATAGCCATGGCTAGCCCGCCTTAGATGTGCTCAGAACATTTACACTGGGCAAAATCATCTGACACAAAGCCTATTTTGTAATAAATAAAGGGCTGAATAGCTCATATAATTTACTAATGACTCTACTGAAAGTGAAAAACAGGATAGCTGCGTACAGTTCCTACTCAATGCTATCATTTTAGCACCACTGCAAAGCTCAAAAATCCTAAATCAAATCATTGTAAATCAGAGACTGTAAATTTAATTTTAAAGTTCATGCAATACCCTATGTGATTTCTATTTCAAATTTATGAAATTATTTGAAACTGGGAAAGCACTGATAATTATATTCATAGACCTAAACTTTGGACCCTAAACTATGTATTTCTGTTACTCTCCTCCTTTTTTCCCCTTTATTTATCTGTTCATTTATTTGTTTAAAAGGTGGATGCCTAATATGTGAAAACTAATCTAGAATTAGTCTAGAATGCTATTTTCTTAAAAAGATAACCACTCCATCTCAAATGTTCTTAATTATTTCAGAATTTATATCAATAGAAAAACAGATGTATACACCTATATCTCACAATATGATAAGTGAATGTATGTGCCAGGTAAATTAAAAGCGAAAATGGGCCAGGTGCAGTGGCTCGCGCCTGTAATCCCAGCACTTTGAAAGGCTGAGGTGGGCAGATCACGAGGTCAGGAGATCGAGACCATCCTGGCCAACATGGTGAAACCCCGTCTCTACTAAAATACAAAAAAATATCTGGGCATGGTGGCATGCGCCTGTAATCCCAGCTACTCGGGAGGCTCAAACAGGGGAATCGTTTGAACCCAGAAGGCGGAGGTTGCAGTGAGCCAAGAACGCACCACTGCACTCCAGCCTGGGCGACAGAGCGAGACTCTGTCTAAAAAAAAAAAAAAAAAAAAAAAAAGAGAGAGAAAATGAAGACATGCCTACGGTTGCCGGGAGGGGATAATTAGACCGGCGTTAAGTAAATGCTAACATTTTCTTATGGCCGGTCACAGCTCCTTCATGCTGGTCACTCATAATAACAGATCCTTCTACTATTATGTAACCCGTCATCATTTAATTGATGTTGCAGATTTGTGCTTCACTTCTTAGGCCAGTGATAAGCATCAATAATTACAAAGAGTGCGGAAAATACTTAGGAGAATATATCTGGTTGATTAACATTAATTGATGATAAAAAATGTTTATGCAATTAAAGACTGTACTTTTTTCCACAAATTAAAAGGATCTAATAGGAATAAACTCGCACTTGAGATTTTCCAAACAGCAAGGTACTTAATTCTTTCATTCCTCTTAATGTGTTGCTTATATTTACTTTATAATTATAAAGTGCATTTTCATAACAACACGAGCACAACACGTCCTGCCATTGTTTGTGGAGAGCTGGGGAACGGGCAGAACCATTTCATCCATCGAAGCCCTCCTATAATGAAGCCCCTCTCAGCACTCTTAATGCCCATGAAATGAGCTGGCTGTAGCTCAGTCTGGCCCACTGTATTCACATTCCTGCGGCAACCTTGTCATCAGATGCAGGGCATCAGGCCAAAAGAGAAATGGCTTTCAGATTGGATAAATCTCAAAGCTCACGGGTATAATGCCATGCTTCTGTGACGCAGGTATTTTTTGTAGTACAGGATAGTAAACACTCAAACATTATGATGTAGGCATTGCAGTCCTCAGCAAAGGACAACTCAAGCGAACAAAAGACACCATAACTCACAGGTGTTATATATTGCCCATAAATTACCAGCAGCTATGGTTGACAGTGAGGAACTGACCCCCGTCCATCTCCGCTTTGCCATTCAGCTCTCAGAAAGTCTAAGAGCAAAGGAGTAAAAGATGATTTATGGTGAGTTGCCAGATACCATGCTTGGATATTGCCGTGTGTGGAGCAGGGATCAATTCACAGCTTACAAATTTGTCACAGGACACTGCATCTTCCAGTCTGCCACCTTTAAATTAAGTGTCATGATGAGAGAAAAATATGGCATTGCCTTAGGAAAAAGACACCACATTTTGATTAGGCTACAGAATCAGTGTGTGACGGGGAAAGGTAGACCTTTAGAGTTCTCATTTGCTCACAGCTTTCAGTTTAGTCTCTAGGGTATAGAAACAAATGAGAAAATATGTAAAACACAGAAGAAAAATGAAAACCCTGACAACCACAATGAAAATGTTGTCCAAGTCTGTAGCATTTGAAAAAGTCACTGATCACCAACAAGTGGACTGCCTCCCTCCAGCTCCTGACCACAGCCTCTCAGTATTTTATATGACCTATATCTACACATATAAAACATCCTTTGTAAGCTATATATAGGATCTATTATAAAAGATCCATATATACGTAAGATCTAGCTAGCTAGCTATATAAATTAAGTATTGGTTTTAAATTGACAAATAAGTATCCAGATATGGTTAGATGTCTCCTTGGATCTCACACATCTGAATTCTATTTTTTTTTTTTTTTGACAGAGTCTTGCTGTGTCACCCAGGCTGGAGTGCAGTGACGCAATGTTAGCTCACCATAACCTCTGCCTCCCGAGTGATTCTCCTGCCTCAGCCTCCCAAGTAGCTGAGATTGTAGGCGCACGCCACCACACCTGGCTAATTTTTGCATTTTTGGTCGAGCTGGGGTTTCACCATGTTGGCCAGGCCAGTCTTGAGCTCTTGATCTCAGATGATCCACCCATCTTGGCCTCCCAAAGTGCTGGGATTACAGCCACCGTGCCTGGCCACATATTTGAATTTTTTTTTAAGACAGAGTCTCATTCTGTCACCAGTCTGGAGTGCAGTGGCGCTCTAGGCTCACTGCACACTCCGCCTCTTGCCTCAGCCTCCCGAGCAGCTGGGACTACAGGCGCACGCCACCACACCCAGCTAATTTTTGTATTTTTTTAGTAGAGACGGGGTTTCACCATGTTGGCCAGGATGGTCTCGATCGCCTCTAATCCAGCACTTTGGGAGGCCGATTTGGGAAGTGAATCATGAGGTCAAGAGATCGAGACCATCCTGGCCAACAAAGTGAAGCCCTGTCTCTACTAAAATACAAAACTTAGCTGGGCGTGGTGGCGCGCGCCGGTAGTCCCAGCTACTCAGGAGGCTGAGGCAGGAGAATCGCTTGAACCCGGGAGGCGGAGGCTGCACCACTGAGTGAGCTGAGATTGACTCCAGCCTGGCGCCTAGTGACAGGGAGAGTCTGCTTCCAAAAAAAAAAAAAAAAGGTCTGGCTTTAAATCTTTTCTGTGCATACCCAGGCCGGATGGTAAGACTTTTTCTCCCTGCAGCGATTCTGAGCCTGCAGCAGGGACTCCGCGAGCGTCTGGAGGAGCGCATCAAAGTCGCGGCCGAGTTCCAGATCGGGCGCAGGAAGACCAGGCCTTCCGGGCCCCGCGAAGCGAGCAGAGCCCGGGGTCCCCGAGGGTCCAGGCGGCCGCCACGCGGAGCCGCGAGCCCCGCCGCAAGCAGAGCCGAGGCCCGGCCGGGCAGCGCCGATAACCCAGGGCCTGGGGCTGGGCCGCGGGAAGCAGGTCCCGGGACACCGAGGGGCCGGGCCGCGTGGAGGCCGCGCGCGTGTCTGTCAGGCGCTGCGGGGACGGCGGAGCGCGGCTCCGAGGCCGGGCGCCCGGGGCTGCTCACCGCGGGTTCAAGCCACCATCCGGAGGGAGAGCGCGGGACGCCGGGGGCTTCAGCGCGGGAGCGGCCGGGGGTGCACGCGGGTTGGGAGGCGGAGGCGACGCTGGGGGCCCGACGGTGGTGGGGGGGAGGAGGAGGAAGATGAGAGGAGGAGGGGGGGAGGGAAAGAAGAAGAAAAGGAAGAAGAAGAAGAAAGAAGAAGAAGAAAGAAGAAGAAGAAGAAGAAGAAGAAGAAGAAGGAAGAAGAAGGAAGAAGAAGGAAGAAGAAAGAAGAAGAAGAAAGAAGAAGAAGAAAGAAGAAGAAGAAGAGGAAGAGGAAGAAGAAGAGGAAGAGGAAGAGGAAGAGGAAGAGGAAGAGGAAGAAGAAGAATGGGTAGACTTCTAGCAGCAAAGCTGCAGGTGGGGTGGTGCTTTTTTGGATCTCCAATTTTTCTCTGTATGGGTGCACCACTTGGCTAAGGTCTCAAGCAAGTGGAGAAGCCGGTCAGCTGAGATGCATTTCCTATTAGGAATGAGAAACAAATGCTAAACGTCTACAGGAGGCCTCATTCTGCCAGAGGATTCAGGGCGCTCCTATCACACAGCCACATTTCAAGGATCCTTCTCAGTAGTTCTTCCTCTTCTACTGTCTATTAAAAGAAACAGGTGACTAGCAGAGCTGCCCAGTGGCTGACTGCACTCACTGGTTCTTCTGTCTCTTCCCTGGCATCAGGAAGGCCCCGAGGCTGATTCTGTTACCTCCATGAGCCCCACTTCAGCATGGTGCTTAGCACACAGTAGGCACTGAGTGAGTCAACTTGCTTCCACCAACACATGAATCAAACAGCTGTTTGAAGTGAATGCCCATTTCACTCAAAGCAAGTGATCATACAGCCTTCAAGAAATGGGCTGGCTGTGGTGGCTCACACCTGTAATCCCAGCAGTTTGGGAGGCCGAGATGAGTGGATCACCTGAGGTCAGGAGTTCGAGACCAGCCTGGCCCATGTGGCAAAACCCTGTCTCTACTAAAAATACAAAAAAATTAGCCGGGTGTGGTGGTGCGTGCCTGTAATCCCAACTACTAGGGAGGCTGAGGCAGGAGAATCGCTTGAATCTGGGAGGCGGAGGTTGCAGTGAGTCGAGATTGCACCACTGCACTCCAGCCTGGGTGACAGTGAGACTCCATCTCAAAAAAAAAAAAACAAAAAAAGGAATGCCCACGCCATGTCTTCTCCGACTTCAGCTAAAACATAAGCCTGAGCATGAAGGAATCAGCCTCAACCGGAGGGAGGTGCTATTTGGTTTCTGTTGCATGTTTTGTTTTGTTTTCAGAGACAGGGTCTCACTATGTTGCCCAGGCTGGTCTTGAACTTCTGGCCTCAAACAATCCTCCTGCCTCTGCCTCCCAAGCACTAGAGTTACAGGCAAACGCCACCGTGCCCAGCCTTTTTTTATTTTCTCTGACGACTCACATTTGGTTTTAAAAGCTGGCGTGAATTCTGCACTGACCTGAGTTGAAGTGCTGTGGGATCATGAACTCCAGGAATCAGCATGAGCCGAAATTATTTTAGGGGAAACATTTTCAGGTCTAATCGTTTCCCATTGGCAATCACAGGCTCATCTCTCCTCCCCCTTAGAACAATGGTTCCTGATATTTTGCAGAGCAGGGAGCCCTTGGAGAATGTAAGGCATGGCC
>CAUYQU010007905.1:0-11776 GCA_963574635.1 Cheracebus regulus | reverse complement strand
TCTCCATCCTGTTTTGTTCCCTTGCTGGTAAGGAGTTGTGATCCCTTGAAGGAGGAGAGATATTCTGGTCTTTGATGATTTAATCCTTTTTGTGCTGGTTTCTTCCCATCTTCATGGATTTATCTACCTTTGATCTTTGAAGTTGGTGATTTTGGATGGAGTCTCTGAGTGGACATTCTTTCTGTTGATTTGAACCTATTTCTTTCTGTTTTTTATTTTTCCTTCTAACAGGCCCTTCTGCTGTAGGACTGCTGGAGGTCCACTCTAGACCTTGCTTGCCTGGGAATCACCCGTGGGGGCTGTGGTTCAGCGAGGATTGCTGCCTTATTTTTCCTCTGGTAGCTTTGTCCCAGAAGGATACCCATCAGGTGTCTCCTGTACGAGGCATTTTTTGGTTATTCAGGGATCAGGGAGCTGCTTGAGAAGGCAGTCTGTCCCTTGTCTGCCTGCAGAGGCACTGCTGGGCTGCCTCGGACTCAGCCTGGCTGCTGTGTAGGCTTCCTCTGGCCTTTGTTTACACAGGTGAGATTACACCCAGCTTCGCAATGGCAGATGCCCCTCCCCCCACAGAGCTCGATTGTTCCAGGGTGAGCTTGAACTGATGTGCTGGCTGCGAAACTCAAGTGAGAGAGCTTCAGTTTGCTGGTCTTTGTGGGGGTGGGACCTGCCAAACCGTATTACCTGTCTCTCTGCTTTCAGCAGTCCCTCTTTCTAGGGGGGCAGGTAGATCCGTCTTGCAGGTGTGCTCTCGGGGCTAGTCAAACTTCGGCCTAGATCTGTGCCGACAACTTGCAGTTCTGGGCCAGCTGGAGCCGTTGCTCAGATCTGTGTTGGTAACTCGTGGCGCTTTTCAGCTCAGTGTCATTTGCCTGGACTGTGGGTTGCAAAGGCCATGGGAGAAGTGCAGTATCTGAACTGGAGTGCTTAGGGGGTAAAGTTTCCAATCCTTAGGCCAGTTGCACTTCCCAGGTGGGGCAGCCGCCCTCCCTCAGTTTGCCCTTCTTGGGCTACACCCACTGTTCAACCAGTCCCATTGAAATGAACCTGGTACCTTGGTTGGAAATGCGGGAATCACTCTCCTCGGTCTCTCTCACTGGGAACTGTGCTCCGGAGCTGTTCCTATTCGGCCATCTTGGCGGAAGTCCCCAGCTTTATGCACATTTTAATAGTTCTTGCAGTTAAGTGTAGGATTGTTATGGTTTAGATTTGGAGATGCATCAGTAGTGTTATAAGTTTCTCTGTGTGTGTGAGAGAGAGAGGGGGAGAAAGAGTATGTGTGTGTGTGTTTTCCTTAAGTGCACTTCAGTAAATTTAGTTCTCTCAAGAATTTAGTTATCCAGTGCTTTATGGACGAACATTATGGTTGTACATAATAGCTTACATTATTTTTTACCTATTTAATATTTTAATGTGCCTGTTTTAATTTACAAGGACTTATTTTACTAAGCAAAAAGTGCAAAAGATTTATAAAGCTATCTTCTAGTTATAATTAGCATTTCAACTAGAGGTAGCTTGGGAATTAAGTGAAACTGTTGCAGCTACAGTTATTGAGAGTCACTGTGGACTGGATTTGGATGGCCTTTGTTCTCCAGCGTCTTCCAAAATAACTGTTTCATGATTAGGAGTTAGGAAACTCACTGTGGCTATTTTTCCTCCTGTTTTTCAATAAACGGTGCTCTTAGAGATAACCTATTCTCTTATGCATTTGAAATATTCATTGTCACTAGTAAAAGTGGTTTTTTGTTTTGTTTTGCTTTTCTCAGGCAGAGCCTTGCTCTGTTGCCCAGGCTGGAGTGCAGTGATCTTGGCTTACTGCAATCTCTGCCTCCCAGGTTCCAATGATTCTCATGCCTCAGCCTTCCAAGTAGCTGTGATTACAGTCATGTGCCACCACGGCTCGCTAATTTTTAAATTTTTAATAGAGTGGGGTTCATCCTGTTGGCCAGGCTGGTCTCAAACTCCTGGCTTAAGTGATTTGCCTGCCTTGGCAAGAGTGGTTTTTTAAATACGGGAATTCTGCATATTCAAGGTGGGGAAAACGACTGTTAGGATATTTGATTAGACATGAAGAGTGCTCACATGGATCTGATATGTCTGGTTTGCTGTATTTGGATTTCTGAGTGAATATAGGCTATAAACAACCAGTAATTAACTGATGATCCGTATTTGTAAGGAACATGAGATGTAAAGTTAGCACAACTTTGAGAGTTAAGCATGCAGAGTCACATCCTGTAATCAGTCTGGATTGTGGTTTTCTCATTGGTGAAATGGGCATGTTTGACTTGGACTTTGGTTTGGGCTGTGTCGTTGTTGGGGCATTGGGAGTGATAATTCTACTTTTCCAGGCTTCTTAGAATTTGGTGCCAGTTGAGAGAGAGAAAGAGTAAGACAGATGGAGATCAAATGCTGTTGGTTACATTGAATTGGAGAATGTGACTTAGATGTGTGGCCTTCTAAGACTAGGCTTCTTAGTACAACCCTACTTTAGACTTTGAATTTTCTGCTTGAGAGGGAGACTGTGTGTGTACCAAGCAAACACACATGTCCGTGGGCCTTGATAGCAAGAACACAGAGAGGTGGGCCTGTGGAGCTGCCTTTGAAAGGCCCGGTAACGTGAGCCTAGCACGTGGATGGAGGAGCTGAGGGGAAACTGCAGGTTGTCTATAATCAGAAAGTTCTTAAAATAAGGAAGAGACTGGGGCAGGTATGCATGCTTGCATTCTTTCTCCAGACCTTCAGAGAAGAGTAAAGGAAAAATAGAGAGGTATAGAAACTTTCTCCTAAATATTTCAAAGAGGTGGACGCACCTTTATTGTGAAGCTGTAGGAAATCTCCATTTGAAAATGCAGTACAAGTTCTTCAGCTTCCCAGGAGAAATATTTATTCTCATTTAACATTAGTGCTAAATTTATTTGCTTTTAACCCTAAAAGATCAGTGGAGACAAAAGAAGCTCTGTTCTTCCACATTTGAATTATGTTAGCTATGCTATAGTGTTTTGCTTGTTTGGGTCTGGAGAGCGGAATAATCTGAGGAGCGAATAGGGTCTATGGAAAACTACAGGGGATGTATTTGTTACCATGGTATTTTATTAGTAAATTGTAATCTAAAAGCTGTGTTGCTCTAGAATGTGATCCTGGACGGTGGATTGGGAAGTATGGCTGGACAAATATATAGCCTTTCCTTTTTCGATACCTAAGGGAAACATAGTTAGGTTTCAGTGGGAGGTCATTCTGGTTTGAGGTCTGCTTTTCCAGATCCCCAGTTGAATTGTGGTATGCAGCAAAATGTGAGGTTAATTTAACTACTAAATTCTCTTGCCTCCTCATCCTTGACAAGGCATTTTCTTCCTTTCACACTTATTAGTAGGAACCTTTGAATCTTGAATAATATAATACTAGAGGAAAATAAAAACAGCCAATTTCTTAAAGTCTAATCTTGATTATTCTGTTGTAGGTCATCAGAACTGTGTTTTTGTAGTTGTTGCTGTTTTTTTGTTGTTGTCGTTGTAGTTGTTTTCTTATTTGCCTTTTTCTTTGGTGATTCTACCTGTAAATCTTTTTTTGCAGAGACAAAAAGGAAAGGAAGAGGTGAAACCTAAATCAGTCCTAAATCACTTTTTCTTCTTTTTTTGACTTCTAAGCACCTGGCTTGAAAAAATGCATACTGGGGGATTATGAAAACAGAGTTTCAAATATTTGAAAAAATGCTTTTATTGTTATAAAAAATTGAATTTTGTTTCCATACTATTTACTGGACACTTAGTTTACCAGTTGGGAATCTTTTAGACTTTGGAATACCTTCTTTTTCAAATTGAATTTGACATTAATTTACTTGAACTTATATTGATGTCTCATGAGGTACATTATTTATTGTGAATAATCTTTCCTTTTTTCGCTTTCAGGTGATCCCATTAAGATACTAATGCCGTCACTGTCTCCCACAATGGAAGAAGGAAACATTGTGAAATGGCTGAAAAAGGAAGGTGAGGAAGTACCTTCCTAATGTCCTGTGTGCTTTGCTATTTGGTTATTTTGTTTTTCCTTCTATTTGTCCTATTACACAATATGTGATATAAATTGTGTTTCTTTGACAGTTAACGTAAGTTTGGTTAAATAAAATTTCCCATGATAATGTAGCAAGGGTTTTCTGGGTTCAGCCTGTATCCTTCCACAAGCACAGAATGATAAAAAATATTTTAAGGTTTTTTCCCCAAGTGTAAGTCCTTATACCTATACTAGCTTTAATTTCAACATCATAATTTTGACATTCTCGTTAATTTATAACTTTATCATGATTGTGTGTGCCTGTGTGTTCCTGGAGGTAGACAGGTTCATTATAAATTTCGTTGGAAAGAACAAATAAGTAGAGTATAAGGAAAATCCTCAAAAGCAGAGCAGCAAAGAAGGGTTGTAGCCCTGCTAGTTATTGAAACATAGTAGTAAGCATCTTTAATTAAAACTGTGGGATTGGTGCTCAAAAGACCAACCAGTGCAGCTGAGTAGAGAATAAAGTAATAGATGCAGTTGCACATGGAATTTAATTATATAATAAAGGAAGACAATGTTAGATTTATTCTTCATATTATGTGAAGGATAAATTACAAATGAATTATACACTTAGTTTATAAAAATAAAACTCTATCAATCTGAACCTGGAAGTGGAATGGTTACCCTAACTGTAACTCAAATTCCAGATTATAATATGGGAAGTAAAATTCGATTATAAAAGTACTAACTTTTATATGGCTAAAACTATATGTGAAGTAAAAAAAATGACAAATTGAACAAGAGTATTTGCAATTTCTATCACAAAGGGTTAATCTACCTAAAAGATAGCTAAGACTGTCAGCTCAACAAGAAAGCAGGCAAGATACATGAACAGATGGCTTACAGAAAAATAATTGCAAATGGCTTTTATTGTATCCACAACTGTAAAAAGGAATGACGAACATTTCTTTATATTGCTATGGAGTGATCTTCAGTGAAGGATGCAAGGTACAGACAAGTGAATATAGTATATATCATTTATCAAAGAAAGAGGTGGCAGTGCTAATACTTAAGAAATTAAAAAGAAAGGATAAAATAAAACTTTAAAAACGACAAGAGATGGTTATCTACAAAATAATGGAGGGAACAGTGTGGGGGACAAAGTGGAAGCTGGCCTTCTCTGAATATATCTCTTTGACTGAATATATCTTTTGTCTCTTTGACTTTGGGACCATATACATATTTTGCATAATTTTAAAACAAAAAGTGTAAAAAAGCTCTAAAGATTGAAACAATGAGACAGGTGATTCTAATTCATTTTCGCTTTCTTTCTCTCTCTCAGTTTGCTTACATAACCATAAAGAGGGGCATTATTTCAAATGTCACATGTTTGATTATATCCCTCTAACAGATTTTAACTGAAGGATAAAGCATCTCCAAAAGCATAATCCTCAACTGTTAGAGTAATCATATTATGTTGGTTATGTTGGTATCGTTATTCTAAGGCTTGTGTGTATTCTGTGGGATAAAGGAAATGAGTGGTTAAGATAATATTGGAAACTTGGATTTTTAGTGTAGTTTAAAGGAGAAGCAGGTAAAAGTGGCTAAGGTTAGGAAACACTCTGTGATGGTAAATTTTCTAGCCCTTTCCCTTGGCAATGCCTGGAAACAGGAACCAATCCAGTCGCAGTGAACTCTCCTAGAACCCAAACTGTAGTCTCTAAATACCAGTTCCCAATAAAGTAAATGAAGGCTTCTTGGAAAATAGCTACTTGCAAGTCTAGGGCAGGACATGTGCAGATAAGCTTTTAATATCTTGTCAGTTCAGAAAACAAGGAAGCTGTCAAAAACTCCTGAGCGCATCTTAAAGGACTCAGGAGCCAGAGGTAAGATAGTTGAGGTTCACTAAGGGTAGTAAGGATGATGTATTTAATGTATTGAAGTATCCAACCAAGTCTGATTGGACGTATCACTTAATTCTATTCCTCAGTGCAACAGAATGTATTTCAATACATTAAATATATTTGAACTCTTAAGTTCACAGTAATTTGCACTCTAAGTTACTAAAGGAAAAAACTTAATAATAATTGATTAGCTTTAGAGGGTACTAAGAAATTAACTCATTTGAAAGCGTAATAAATGGAAAGACTCAAGCTTTTTTCTCTACCTCTTCTGCTATATGAACCGTAGCTCTGAGTAACCACGTAATTGATGAGAAGTTTCTCATTATTAGCATATCACAGTTGTTAAAAGATAGAAGAATCATAGAATGTCACTGTATCACCATTTTGCAATCTCTAATGAAATAGTATAGCCAGTGATCATTAATAGCTGCTAACATCACAAAAAGAGAGATAACCAGATATTACATGCTTCCCACTGTGAAGCAGTCTTGTCAAAAAATAATATGCTCAAGCCTGGAGCTCTAACAATCATTTTCCAGGAAATACAGAGGAAAATATAATGTGTTCAATGACACCATGAGAAGCATATCAGCAAAAGCTAGACTGAGGAATTCTGCATGCCAGTTTCTTCAGCCAATAACTTTCAGGGTGGCAGGGAGGAGTCTGGGGAAGGAGGGTGGGTGAACCTATAGCATACAAGAGATTTGAGACTAGTGCCAATGTAGGGACCTTATTTTAATTGTGATTCAAGGAAATAAAACAGATGGGGACATTTGAAAACTGGCTGGATATTTAATGATATTAAGGAATTTTTTTTTTTTTTTGAAATATGGTCTCACTCTGTTGCCCAGGCTGGAGTGTAGTGGTATGATGTCTGCTCACTACAGCCTCAGCCTCCTGGGCTCAGGTTGATTCTCCCACCTAAACCTCTTGAGTAGCTGGGACCATAGGTGTGTGCCACCATACCTGGCTAGTTTTTTGTATTTTTTGTAGAGACAGGGTCTCACTGTGTTGCCCACGCTGGTCTTGAACTCCTGGCCTCAAGTGATTCTCCTGCCTCAACCTCCCAAAGTGCTAGGATTACAGGCACCAGGCACCTCACCTAGCATAGGAATTATTAATTTTAAAGATTTAATAATATTTTGATTATTTTTTAAAAATAATCTTACCTATAGGAGATATGAGATGAAATACTTATGTATAAAATGACAGTATCTCTGGGATTAGCTTCAGAATAACCCTGGTGAAGGTTGAGAGGGTAGGGAGGAGTATAACTAAAACGAGATCAGTCATGAATCAGTTGGCAGTTGTATAAGTGAGGTAAAAGGTGTATGTGGCTTCATTACCTTTCCTCACCACTTCTGTAAGTTTGAAACTTAATATATAAATTTTTTAAGTATACTTTTAAAAAGTTGTACATAGTGCTTTCAGGATATAATTTGAGGTGAGAAACTACTCTTTGTTTAGCTCTTTGTAAGTACCAGATGAACTGGAATGTTGATATTATTAAGAGACTATTTGATACAATACCACTTATAATGCTGTATTACCATCACTATTTCTGGGAACCATTTTGCCAGATGTTAAGTACCTACTATGGTACTTAGAAAATAAGACTATGAATAAAAGAGGTGAGTATGTTGCAGTGCTCATACAGAAGGACAGAGGAACAGTTAATGTGAAGGAAGCTGAAGAAAGGGACCTTTTTTTTTTCTGGCAGCTACTTTCTTTTCCTGACTCCTTTTTCCTTTGCCATGTGTGGTGGTAGAGTCACCCCTCCAGGTATTGGCTACTGGATAGCCTCTTTTAGCATTCTATGTAGCTGTCTTTCTCTGTGCTTGACTCATTCTGTATCCGGTTAAACTATTGTGGAGGAAATAGGATGAATCTTCAGTACCTGTTAGGGATTGTTAGACAGAAATACAGACAAATTATAGGTGACCGGATGAGTTCCCCACAGCCATTATTATGCTTCACCTGGAGCAATGGTAAATCAAGTGTTAAAAAGGGAAAGAAAGAAGGGAAGAGCAAGTGGAGAAGGAATAACATGGCCTGGGGAGGACTTCTCTAATTCTAGAGACTAGCCCTAGCAAGGACTTCAGGGTATCCTAATGTGATGTAGTGGGCACAGACATCACTTATACAAATGCTGGTATTGATTGGTCCAGTCTAGTGCTTGTAAAATAGCATCAAAAGAGTTTAGGCAGCAGGCAGAACACTAGAGTCTAGAAGGGCTGTGTTGTGATTCTAGGAGGTCTAGCCTTTCATATCATCACTTTCGCCACTAATGACGGGTGTAGGGATCAGGAAGAGGTCTGACAAGTATTTACTTGAGAACCTTAGCCAAATGAGCTTGGGAGTTTGGGACAAGGCCTCACTTCTTTGAGGGAGTCCGGGGTGTAAGGAAAGGCAAGAAAAATTGCTGTGGGTTGAGCCATTATCGAGGTTAGGAGGTATGGTGCAGTGAGGTTATCCAGATAAACATTACTGCTTCTTGATGGACCCAACCAAGTCTGATTGGACATATCACTTAATTCTGTTCCTCAATGGGAAATATGTCCGAGTTTGTTAATGTTTGTGCTTCCCATTATGACTAACATCGTAATTGGAATAGAACTGCAGTGTTGTAAGTAGTCAATTAGTAAAGGTATCGGCAGAGGGGAGAGTAAGCCAAAAGCAGGGTACAGGACAAGGATCTAAGAAGACTTTGCAGATGAGGTTGTATTTGAACTGGTCCTTGAAGAATAAATGGGCTTTTTTAAAAACTGAGAAAGAAGGACATTGCAGGTAAAAAACAACATAGGTAAAGTCTTGGAAGAAAGATGTCACTGAAACAGCAGGTAGGTCTGGCTGCATTGAGGGCATAATGGCTGCAAGATCACATAGATTATGGGAAGGATCTTGAATGCCAGTATGCAGTTTATCAGTCTGTGAGGGTCCTCATCCTAAAGCCAAAATATATCCACATTCATAGTTTCTTAATAGGAAGTCATTTCTTTTTTTTTTTTAATTTTTTAATTTTTTTATTTGAGATAGTCTCACTCTGTCACCCATGCTGTAGTGCAGTGGTCCGATCTAAGTCACTGCAACCTTTGCACCCTCCACTTTCCAGGTTCACATGATTCTCATGCCTCAGCCCCCCAAGTAGCTGGGTCTATAAGCGAGCACTACCACTCTTGGCTAATTTTTGTATTTTTAGTAGAGATGGTGTTTCACCATGTTGGCCCAGGCTGGTCTCGAAATCCTGACTTCAAGTGATCTGCCCACCTTTGCCTCTCAAAGTGCTGGGATTATAAGTGTGAGCTGCCATGCCTGGCTAGGAAGTGGTTTCTACATGCTTTTCTAAGCCCTGTTAGTAGCATTGTGTTGAAAGAAACAGACCCTAAGAGTAGTCTGGTATCAAGAGATAACTATAGGCAATTGAAAGTAGCCTCCTGGCTGGGAGCAGTGGCTCATACCTATAATCCCAGCACTTTGGGAGGCCGAGGCAAGCAGATCATTTGAGGTCAGGAGTTTGAGACCAGCCTGGCCAACATGGTAAAACACCATCTCTACTAAAAATACAAAAATTAGCTTTGGCGGGCACCTGTAATCCCAGCTAATCGGGAGGCTGAGACAGGAGAATTGCTTGAATCCAGGAGGCAGAGGTTGCGTGAGCCAAGATCAGGCCGCTGCACTCCAGCCTGGGAGACAGAGTGAGACTCTCTCAAAAAAAAAAACAAAAAACAAAGGAAGTAGCCTCCTTTGCCTGCTCCCACTTGAAAAGCCAACAGTAAGGACTCCTAATCAATGCAACCATCTAAACAGATGGGGTAAAGCTTCTGCTTACTATAGGATATAATATTATAAGTAAATCTTTCAAGGTTAAGTGGTGCTGAAATGCAGAGAAAGGAAATCAAGTGTCTCCACATTTGGGGTGGTGAATGAGAGTTTAGGCCATGAGCACCACTAGGCCTGAGGTGTAAGGCTAGAGTTGCTGACTTTTTAAAATTTTTTGGTGGTGGTGGGTAGAAGGAGTGAGGAAGGGAATCAAGAATTAGCTTAAGATGTGGATGTGTTAAGATTTGAGATCCTTATTAGACATTCAAGGGAAGTTGTTCAATAGACAATTCATTATAGGATTTGAAGTTCAGGAGTGAAGTTTGGCTTGGAGACAGAAATTTGAGAGTCAGCAGCATATGGATGGAATTTAATGTCATGTGACAACAGGCATATTAATTTGTTTGACTTTGAACCTATGTGGAATAAGAATGCCTGCTTCCCTAAAGAGTCCTCCTGAGGCTCAAATTTATAATACTTGCATTTTCTGGGAACCCACAGGTAGAAGTGAAGTTTGCCTGGGCTGATTGTCCCAGGGGGTTACTTGGTAGAAGCCATTATTCTGGAAGAATACAGCTTCTAATCCAAATCACACAGAATTTGCAGATAAAGTCATATTTATCAAAAGTCACAATCCCACATTTAATAATGTACGTGGAAGAAGTCTTTTAGGAGTGAAAGTCAGTAGGCATAACAAGTAACAGGACTGGACCCCAAGAACTTCAGTTAATTGGAATTACAAAAGTCCAGGCAGATTTGAAAAGGATAAATAGAACTTCTAGTAATGAAAAATGCTGTCCCTAAAATTAAAAACCCCAAAACCTCAAGAATGGGTTGAAGTGTGATTAGATAGGACTGAATGAAGAATTTGTCAATGGAAGGACAACTGGAGGAAATTAGGTTGCATGTAGCACATAGAGACAGCACTGGAAAATATGAAAGAGAAGTTGAGATGTGAAGGGTAAAATGAAAATTATCCAATAATCCAATAGGAATTTCAGAAGAAGGAGAAAACGGAGGGAATGAGGAAGAGGTAATTTTCGAAGAAAAAAATGGCGGAGAATTTATTAGAATTTAGGAAAGATATGTGTAATGTAAATGAAAGAGCCAGTACTCCACTGGAAAGCATTTTGAGCAGTTGGCTCTGCATGGTTGCTGCCATCTTTTAAAATAATTGTCAGTATCTAAGAAAGTTTTACCTTTATAAATAATGTAATCAATTGGAATCTATTTTTAGGTTTCTTTTCTCTAATGAATTATAGAGCTTTGGCTATTTCCATATTCAATATGATGGGAGGTGTTAGTGTCATAAAATAATGATTCAGACACAGCACAGTCTTTCAGGGATTATTTTTAAAAGATTAACTTTCTTCACATTTTGAGAATTTATAGATAAGCAGATGAGGAGATTCTTGGGCCACATTTATCTTTCAGACTTCTAGTTCGCTGGCAATCTAATAAGTTATCCACACCCATTGGAATATGCGCGGTAAGATAAAGAGCCAGGAGACATATGGTCTCATTATTCTGTTCTTTTTTCCTTTTGATTACAGTGTGCTATTTTCATGTGAGACAGGCCAGGGTCCCTGGAGCATGTTTCCCTGAATGTTGCTCTTAAAATTCTGTTATGCCAACTGAAGGAAAATTTGTTTTTATCAAAACACAGTAAATAATTGAGAGCAATCTTAATCCTTGGTTCTTAGTAGTTCACTAGCTTCTTTTTTAAGCTCATCACCTTTGTGATTTGTGATCTTTTGAGTATAATTTGCTGTTATTCATTAACACTTATGTACTGTACACATGGCTGGTTCTTGGTATGTTTACGGTAACTTGGTTCCATCATTTTATATTAAAAACAAATTTTTATTCTGACATAGTTTTCATATTTTTTTCTTTTATTAACTATGTTTTTTGTTTGTATGATTTTTTTTTATTACATTTTAGGTTTTGGGGTACATGTGAAGAACATACAATATTGTTGCATAGGTACACACGTGGCAGTGTAATTTGTTGCCTTCCTCCCCTTCACCTATATCTGGCATTTCTCCCCATGCTATCTCCCCCCA
>CAUYQU010007904.1:0-28562 GCA_963574635.1 Cheracebus regulus | reverse complement strand
GTGGCTCCTCTGCCGGGAATCTCCCGGTCTGTGGGCTACAAAAATTCGTCGGAAAGTGCGGCGTCCACTCGTTCTCTGCGCTTTCACTGGGAGCTACATTCCTGAGCTGTTGCTAATCGGCCATCTTGGATCTCTCTCGCAATGCTTTTTAAAGGGCTCCTGCAAGTTTTTTTTTTTTTAATCTATTGCCATTATGATTTAATGTCCTGGGATTGAAAATCTTTATCAGAGATTATAGGTTGTTATGCACTTCAGACTAGAGTCATGGCCTCAGAATAGAGCTGTCCAGTGAGAACAGTGCCTCTGGCATCATTACTTCCCTTGGAAAATGGAGAAAGAAGTAAGAAAGTTATATATGAAGAAAACATTGTTTTTCAGCCTTTTCTTTTTCTTTTTTCCCCTACTAACCTCCTAAGTGTGATCAGGAAAGTTTTGTGAAATTTAGGTAATTTTAGTTTTCTGTAACCTAAGAGGATGATGAGTTGGCTGGAGGTAAAAATCTCACTGAAAATTTTTGTCAGTGGGTGATTTCTCTTTCTATTTCTATGATTTATGATGTACACAGATTACCAGCTGTGTCTACATGTGATCATGTGAAAGGTTTGAGGTCCACACTTTCTACTGAACATCTCAAAGCAGATGTCTCAAAGGAAACTTAAATTGACTAAAACAGAATCGAGCTCATTGTTTGGACCTCCCACCCCCATGTGTTCTCTTTTCGTGTTTCCCATCTCAGCAAATGGCACCAGTAATCACTCAGGTGTCTAAGCCAGGAACTGGAGGATTATTCTTGCTCTGGATATATCCTTGCACTTCAGCTCCCACTATCACAACTGACTATTTTACTTCTTTATATTTTTTAAATTGATCTGTTTCTCTTCATCTTTACTGCCACTGCCTTAAAAAAGTAATCAGCATGTCTCACCTGGACGACTGCAGTAGCCATTTAATTGGTCTCCGTATTTCCATTCTCCCCTTCCAATCGATTCTCTGCTACCCTAGTGATAGTTTAAAACCAAATTGGATCACATCAACAGACCTAGTTAAAATCACTGCTGTTGAGATAAAGCCTGTTTGAGCTGGCCTCTGCTCGTTCCTCCAGGTTGATCTGCCATTGTGTGATCTGCCATCTGTGATCTTCATTGGCCACAAATGTCTTCTTAGAATTCTTCAGTTATAATGGGCTCTGTCTCACAACAGGGCTCACTTCAGTTCACTCCTATTCATCTTTCAGACCTCAGAGCAAAAGTTACCCCAGGAAGCTTTCTTAGACACTTCAGGCTCAGTCAAATCCCCATTATGTGCTTTTATTGTGCAGCATTCTTTATCCTTCAACATTTATCACACATATACATTGTGTGATCATTTGTTCAATATCTGTGCAGGGACCCTGTCTATTAGGCACACCATTGTAGCTTAGTGTCTGTTACATTGTAGCTTCCCCCATCCCTTTTTAATATTCATTGCCTAGTTTCATTTTATGGCTCTTTTCTATGTTTCATCTTCAGGGTTGGGTTGGGAAGGAAATCAGAGCCTATTATAATTAGCATCTTGTTAGGAATAGAGAATTCCCTATATCCATTTCCTGCAATTTTCATAGTTAAAATTGTAATGACTTCAGTATATTCCACTGTGATGGTTAATATTAAGTGTCGACTTGACTGGATTGAGGGATGCCTAGATGACTGATAAAGGATTGTTTCTGGGTGTGTCTCTGAAGGTGTTGCCAGAGGAGAGTGACATGTGAGTCACTGGACTGGGAGACGAAGAGCCACCCTCAATGTAGGGGGCACTATCCAATTGCCAGTGCAGCTAGAACAAAGTAGGCAGAAGGAGGTTAAGTCTGCTTGCTGAGTCTTCTGGCTCTTTTTCTTATTCTTGTGCTGGATGCTTGCTTCTGCTTCTCTTGCCCTTGAACATCAGACTCCAGGTTCTTTGTGCTTCAGACTTTGAGACTTTCACCAGCAGCTTTCCAGGGGCTCTTAGGCCTTCAGCTGCAGGCCCAAGGCTCTATTGTTAGCTTTGCTGGTTTCTAGGCTTTTGGACTTAGACTGAGCCACTAATAGCTTCTCTCGTCCCCAGCTTTCAGACAGCCTTTCATTGGACTTTGCCTTATAATTGTGTGAGCCAGTTCTCCCTAGGAAACTTGCTTTTATTTATGCATATATCCTGTTGGCTCTGTCCTCTGGAGAACCCTAATACATCCACCTTATTAATGTGCCACAATGTGAGATATTTTCTAAGGCAGGGAAAATAAAACAGTAGTATTAGGCTCATACACATGTTTTAAAAATATAAAAAGCAATGAGATGGCTACCATAAAAGTCAGGATAGATATTACTTCTGTGGGAGGGAAGAGATTGTAGTTAGTATTTAACACATCAGGAGCATCTAAAGTGTGGCAAACTTTTTATTTCTTGACATGAGTGGTGATTAGGTGGGCCACATAATTTGTGGGACCTGTGTGAGATAAAAATGTAGGGCCTCTGACTTAAAAATTATTTTAAAATCTCAACATAGAGACAGCAGAGGAGCAAACCAAGCATGAGGCACTTCCAAGTGTGGATTCCTGTGTGACTGCATACCCATGAAGTGAGCCCTGATGGTGATTGTATTAGCATTCACTCTAAAATAATTTATTCAGCTAGATATATTTCATGCATTTTTACCGTTTGTTGTATTTTACAACAAAAATATTAGAAATTGAATAAAAAGAAATAATTGAATAAAAATAATTAACTAGAACTCTAAATGATTACTGTGAGGTGTTCTTACTGACTAGGAGAAGAAAAGGATAGAAATATAAACAAATAGTAAAGAAATATGGAGAGTCAAAATAGTCTTAACATCTATATAATAGAAGACTCCAAAGGAGAGAAAAAAATAAGCAAAGAAGTATAAATATTTTAAGAAATAATAATAAAGGAATTTCCAGAACAAGAGGAAGTAGAAACAATCTATAGATTACAAAATAGTATAGATAAAAATAAACTTACACCTAGATATATTGTAATAAAATGTAGAAACAACTAAAAACAAAAATAATTCTAAAAGCTTCTGAGGGAAGGAACAAATCACCAATAAAGGAATAAGAATAAAATTAACATCATACTTCTCTTTAATGACATGAGATGTAAGATCACAATGAAGTAGCATCTTCAAAGTATTAGAGAAAAAAATCCTCTGACCTTAAAATTATATTCAGCTAAACCAGTAGTCTTCTAACTTTTTGATCTAAGAACTCCTTTACACTCTTAAAAATCATTGACGACCCTAAAGAGATTTGGTTTATATGTATTATGTCTATCAGTATTTAAGGTATTAGAGATTAAAACTGAGAAAACATAAAAATAATGTTATTATTTCATATTACTTCATTTTAAAAATACTAATTATATTTTAACACAAATGAAATATTTTTATGAAACATAACTATATATTTCAAAACAAAACACAATTAGTGAGAGGACTGGCATTGTCATTGTCTAACCTGACTCAGAACTTGATCTCTGGGAAAAGATCTATCCCCAAGGCATTTGTCAAGAGCAATCTATGGAAAATCTTTAATATTTCAGCTGCCTGAAACTGGGCTACCAGTTGGGGCAAACAAGTGTGGTCAGATATATAAGAGGAAAGTCTTATATATGGTACATAAGAGGCTTTGAAAAGTTTTGACATATTATTTAGAATCTAGAAGGCCATGTGCATGTTCAGGAAACACCAGAACAACAGAGAGGGACTCAGTATGGTTGACCTGAGGCACTGTATAAGCAGGAAATGAAGACTAAGGCAGAGTTGTAACTTCCGAAGTGTTGAATGCATACCCCAACACACACCCAGAGCCACTAGACAAATTCAATTCCTTCTTAAAATGCTTCTGAGAAGGTGAGAACACAGTTTTAGGATAAAGAAAGATAGCTTACATCTAGAAAATGAGTGTTCTTTTGGTGAGCAAGAGAGAAGATCGGAACATAGTCAAATGACTCTCTCTTCTCTATAGTTGCTGTACAAGTGATGACTTTAATGCAGTTTACCTCTTCTCTGCCTGTACACTCTCTAAGGTAATTATAAAGGCTTCTGAAGTTATAAAGGTCTGAATTATAAAGACTTCAGGTTATCTCATAAAGCATACCCTAATGTCGGACTTTATTTTCACTAAACTTAAAATCGGTAAACAAAAGCAAGCAAATGAAACAAACCATCTAATGAGTTTTAAAGCATAAAAATGGACTCCAGCATGGACTAAAATCTAGGACAATGGTGTTTTAGAATATAATACTAAGAAAAATAAATAATGCTGAAAGCACAATGTAAATAAAACCTGTTTTGAAGCAAAAGGGCTAAGACTAAATAAAAAATAAAGACTTTTAGGCAGTTTGGGGAACACAAGAAATATACCATTAAGCTGAGTGAGTTACGACTAAGGAGAAATCCAACATCTGCTTGGGAAGCTTTTTCCACTTAGGACTCAAAACTAAGCCCTGCCATTTAAGGGGAAATCCTTACAAAAAAAAAATCAAACCTTTATCAATATAGCTATCTTGCTCTGTCAATTATCTTTCAAAGAGTAGCACTGAGAGTGTTAGTGGTGTGAAAAGAAGTCATGGATATCTCCCTGATATGGGTTGGCTGTGTCCCAACGCAAATCTCATCTTGAATTGTAATCTGCATAATCCCCATGTATTGTGGGACGGACTTGGTGGGAGGTAATTAAATCATGGGGGTGGTTCCTCAATGCTGTTCTCATAGTAGTGAATGAGTTCTCATCAGATGATGGTTTTATAAGTATCTGGCATTCCCTCTGCTGGTTCTCATTGTCTTTCCTGTGAAGAAGTGCTTTCCACCATTATTGTAAGTTTCCTGAGGCCTCCCCAGCTATGTGGAACTGTGAGTCAATTAAACTTCTTTTGTTTATAAATTATCCAGTCTCAGGTATTTTTCCATAGCAGTATGAGAATGGATAATACACTCCCTAAATTAGTAATGTAGGTTCATGTTTTTATGGGGCCTACTGTGCTTTTGAGCATTTTTAATCCAATTATGAATAGGACTACAGGAGGAAGCCCTATAGGAGGAAGAGTGGATTCATATTATAATTTTCTCATCCTGTTGCCTAATCTTAGACTTGTTCTATTTATGAAGCATTACCATTTTTGGAGTTTAAAAAATAATTGAGGTAAATCCCTTAAGTTCACTTCCTGCTGGTTAGATGTAGGAACCCGTGTATGCCTTCCTTTGCTCAAGTAGGAGTTAAGTATATTTGAGGCTGACCCACTTTTATGAACTGGGCACCCACAAGCAGATGAAGCAACAAACAGACAAAAAAAAATTAACATCGCCAGGAAACACCACTATTAAGTACAGAAAAATGCTTTATCACTGGCTTAGTAACAGAAGTTATTACTATTTTTCAAATTCAACTAAGCACCAACATTATACAAGGCACTGATCTAGGCACTTGGACATATATTTTTTCATTTTATTCTTGGTATTGTTATCCCCTCAAAGTTCCAATGGGAAATTAAATGATAGTGTAAATGATTTGTGGCTAATATTGCTGCCAAATGCCTAGAGAAAATGCAGGCTCTACTGAATGGTTTATTTCAAGATTGAGCTGAATCAATCTCAAATGGTTTTCTTTTCCAATTTAGATTGTATTGTCTCTTTTCTTGGATCTCCCACAAAAGGTCTGACATCTGAGAATTTGTCATCTCAAGCTTTGGAAAAATGCAGATACTTTTGAAAAGTACTAATTCTGCAAAGGACTTATCTGCCCTTGTCAAAAAGTCTTTTTAATATATTGATTCAGCTAAAAAGTTTGTATCTGTTAACTCCTCTTTGAAATTTACAAGCTGCTTTAAAATCCTTAAGAAAAAACAGCAGAGTGTGTGGATGCATATAATAAGATTTTATGACATCCCCAAAGTGAAATTCTAAGCCACCCATCCAAATAAGATGTTAACAGAGGGGCCAGGGTCAAGATGAGGCATGTGAATCGAGATGACTGGACCTCAACATATGTTTGTAGACCCATTCTGATCCCAGACAGAAAGCTTTTCTAACAGCTGACAAGTAAGATGACTTACTGCCTCAGTTTTTAACTCTTACTTCAGATGATTATACAAAAAGCCATGTAAGAGGCATGACTGTGATGGTTAATTTTAGGTGTGAACTTGATTTAGGTGTGACTGGATTAAGGAATAGCTAGAAAAAGCATTATTTTGGGGTGTGTCTGGGATTGCGTTTCCAGAGGAAACTGGTGTGTGAGTCTAATTGGATTAAGTTGGGGAAGGTTTACCCTTAATGTGCTCAGACACCATCCAATAGGCTAGGGGGCAAGATAGAACAAAAACAGAGGAAAGACAAATTGGTCTCTCTCCTAGAGCTGGGATACACATTTCTGCTCCTGCTTTGGGGCATCAGAACTCCAGGCTGTCTGGCCTTTGCAGTCCAGAACTTGGGTAGCCTCCTGGATTCTCAGGCATTTGGACTTGGACTGAGCCATGCTACCAGCATCTCAGGGTCTCCAGCTTGCAGATGGCCTGTCATGGAATTTTTCAGCCTCCATAGTTGTATGAGCCAATTCCCCAAATAAATACCTTCTCATTTCTCTCTCTCTCCCTTTTCAATTGGTTCTGCCTCTCTAAAGAACCCTAAAACAAAAAATTGGTATGGAGAAGTGGGGCTGTTGCTATAACAAATAACTAAAAATATAGAATTAGCTTCAAAATTGTGTAATGAGTAGAGGCTGGAAGAATTTGGAGGAGCAGGCTAGAAAAAACCTAGATTGTCACACATGGAGTGTTAGTGCTCAAGGCAATTCTGGTGAGGGATTAGAAGACCCCAGAACTAAAGACAGTCTAAATTTTCTTAGGAATCACTCATGTGGTCCTGGTTAGAATGTTGGTAGAAATATAGACAATGAAGGCTATTCTGATGAGGTCTTAGACAAAAATGAAGAGCAAGGTCTTAGAAACTGGAGTAAAGATCATCCTTGCTATATCGCTGGCTGAACTGTGTCCATGCCTTTAGGGCCTTATGGAATGCAGACCTTCAGAGCAATGAACTAGGATATCTGGCAGAAGAAATATCTAAACAGCAAAGCATTCAGGCTGTTGTGTGGCTACTTTTAACGACACACAGTGATATGTGAGAGGACATACATTGCTTAAAGATGGAATTTATAATTGGAAAAGAAGCAGATCAGAAATGTATGGAAAATTCACAGCCTGGCCATGTAATGAGTAAAAAAGCATGTTCAGGAGAGAATACTAAGGGTGTGGCCAAGCAACTATTAGAGATTAGCACAGATAAAAGGAAGCCAGGTGTGATTCAGCAAGACAATGAGAGAAACACCCCAAAGTTATTTCAGAGATCTTTGAGGCTGCTCCCCACATTACTGGCCCAGAGCTCTAGAAGGAGAGGATAGTTTCAGGGATTGGGGCTGGAGCACCCATGGGCTCACTGCCTAGGGCCTCCTTGGGACTCTGATTCTGCATTTCAGCACAGCACCCTTCAGGCACTCCAGCCATGACTCAAGTGGGCCCAGGTGTGGCTCAGGCTGCCACTCTGGAAGGCACAAGTGGTGAGTCTTGGCGGTATCCATGTGGAGTTAAATGTGAAAGCTCTCAGGATGTAAGAGCCATAAAGGCATGGCTACCTCCACCCAGATTGTAAAAGATGTCACAGATAGTGCGGGGGTCCATGCAGAAACTTGCCCAGGGATGGAGCTGCCACAGAGCATCCTGATAGGGTAATGCTTAGTGGAGTCATGGGAATGAGACTGCCACTGAGACCTCAGAGCTCCAGGGCCACCAGTGCGCAGCTCCAGCCTGGTAGAGCCACAGGCATAAGACTCTAACCTCAGAGAGCTGAAGTGTGGACTGATACCAGCAAAGCCACAGAGCAGGGGTGCCCAGGCTGCCCAAGACTTTGCGAGTCCAGCTACTCCCCGGGATGCCTCAAACGCAGAATATGCAATAGAAGGAGATTATTCTGGAGCTTTAAAAGTTTTTGTTGATTTTCTTGTTGGGTTTTGGACTCATTGGGACCTGTTTCTCCTGTCATCTTGCCTTTTTCTCCCTTTTGGAATGGGAATGTCTATCCCATCCCTATCCCATTCTTGTATTTTGGAAGTAGATAACTTGTTTTGATTTCATAGATGAAGGAAATTTGCTTCAGTATTAATCGTGCCTTGAGTCTCACCCCTGTTTGATTTAGATGAGACTTTGGACTTTTGAGTTGATGCTGAAACAAGACTTTTGGAATGATTGTGATGGAATGAATGTATTTTGTATGTGAGAAGGACATAACTTTATTTTTGTTGGAGGCAAGGGTGGATTGTTCTGGTTTAAATGTCTCTTCCAAACCATTTGAAATTTGATTGCCATTGTGACAGTATTAAGAGTGGGAGCTTTAAGAGGTGATCAGGTCATCTCATGAGGCAAAGCTCTCATGAATGGATTAATGCCATTGATGTAAGAGTAGGTTAGTTCTTGTGGAGGTTTGGCCCCTTTTTTCTCTTGTTCTCATGTGCTCAGTTGCCATTCCACCTGCCCCCATCTCGTCAGATTCCAGTGCCGTGCTCTTCGACTTCCCAGTCTTCAGAACTATAAATCAAAGAAATTTCTATTCCTTATAAATTATCCAGTGGTATTCTGTGATAGCAGCATAAAACAAAGACAGTGATACTTCAAAGACAGGGTCAGGTTCAAAGCCTGGGGGCATTTGCGGAGTCCAGTGTGAGAACAGGAGTAAAAGGGACAGCAGGAGATTCTCTCCCTTCAACACGAGGACCCATCACTTCCCATCCTTGTCAGTCAGCATCAAAGGCAGGGGTGGGGGGTCTTGGCTCACTCTGAACCTTTGATGGATGTTCTCAATGATGCCATCTGACTGTACGGATGTTTTCTCAGGGGGCAAAGCGCCCTTTGAATTCAGCCGACATCAATGGGGTAGCTGACAGCTGGGAGGAAATAGGAAGCACTCCTTGCAGAGATTGATGGGTGACAGCACAGGCACAGATAGATGCTTTAGCAGGGCAGGGTGGAGGCCTTGGGTCCAGTGCTGCCTCCTTTCCAGGATGAGAACAGTGCTTCCCACTATGTGCAATGGACAAGCACAGCTCCAAGGCAGAGGAAGAGGATTTACAGCTGGTGAAAGTGTGCCTCATAGGACTGGTACTCTAAAACAAAAATCAGATTCTCAGCAGTACATAAGCAAGTATGGGAGCCATGGGACTGAGGAACTTTTTATCTGAGAGCAAGAAGACAGCTTTGGGTGTGTTTATGTGTGTTATTTTTTACTTGTTTGAGACAGTCATGCAGGCTGGAGTTCAGTGGCACAATCATGGCTCACTGCAGCCTTGACCTCCTCTAAAACAATCCTCCCACTTTGGTCTCCTGAGTAGCTGGGACAATAGGCATGTGCCACCATACTCAGCTAATTTTTTTTTTTTTTTTTTTTTTTTTCGTAGAGATGAGAGCTCACTTTGTTGCCCAGGCTGGTCTTAAACTCCTAGCTTCAAGTGATCCTCCTGCCTTGGCTTTCCAAAGTGCTGGGATTGTAGGCATTGAGCCACTGCACTTGGCCTGTATGTGTTTTACCATGGTAAAATATATATAGCATAACAATTACCACCTCTGCAATTTTTAAGTGTACAGTTCAGTGGTATTAAACACATTTACATTGTTGTGCAACCATTACTATCACACATCTTCAGAACATTTTTATCATCTTGAACTCTATACCCGTTAAACAATAATTCTCCACTCTTCTTCAACCCCTAATAACAAGTATTTTTTTTTGGTCTTTATGAATTTGACTACTACAAGTGTGTCATGTAAGTGGAATCATGCAATATTTGTCCTATTTTTATTTTATTATTATTTTTTGAGACAGGGTCTCATTCCTGTTGCACAGGCTGGAGTACAGTGACACGTTCTTGGTTCCCTGCAGCCTCGAACTCCTGAGCTGATGTGCTTCTGCCACCTCAGCCTTACAAGTAGCTGGTTACTACTGGATCTCACTCCTTTTGCCCAGGCTGGAGTGCACTGGCATGATCTTGGCTCACTACAGCCTCGAACTCCTGGGCTCAGATGATTCTGCCACCTCAGACTTGCAAGTAACTGGTTAGTACAGGTACATGCCACCACACCCCACTAATTTGTTGTATTTTCAGTAGAGACGAGGTTTTGCCGCATTTCCCAGGCTGGTCTCCAACCCTGGGCTGAAGCCATCTACCCACTTTGGTCTCCCAAAGTGCTGGGATTATAGGCATGAACCACTGTGCTTGACCAATATTTGTCCTTTTACGTCTGGTTTATTTCACTTAACATAATGTCTTCAAGGGTCATCCATGTCATCACATGTATCAGAATTTTCTTTCTTTTTAAGGCTGAATAATATTCCATTGCATGTATGCACCACATTTTGTTTGCATGCATGCACTGATACACATTTGGGTTCTTTCCACCTTTCGGCTATTGTGAATAACAATATGCTGTGAAGATGGGTATGCAAGTATCTGTTTGAGAGCCTTGTGTTTTATCTTAAAAAATTTCCTGCTATCTAGTTTCTTTAGGGTTAAAACATTATATATTCTTAATAGGTCAGTGTTTTCATCCTTGAGCATTGTACCAGCATGAGAGAAAGGAATACCTTTTTGAACGTTTCACTAGAAGAGTGGACTTGACCTGATAGTCTGAAGCATAGCACCTGTAACTTAATGCTAGTTTTAAAAAATCTTCTGCGGCAAAAAACTTTCTTAGATTATTACACTGTCAGTCAAACTTTAGAAAGTCTTGGCTAATTTGACTTTCTAAATCCTAACTAATTTCTTGACTTTAGTTCCAGTGTTTCAGGAGGCAGCCAGGGTTCCTGTGCCCAGGTATAAGTGCCCAGCGGCTCTTGCTTTGGGCCTGTCTGCTTGTTTTACTCACCCATACTTTGCAGAGAGGAGAACTGAGGTGGCAGTGATGGAAGGAGACAATTACAGTGACTTTTGTTCATGGTTAGAAGAGTGAAGCTGAAACTCAGGAAAGAGCTAATTCTGAGTGAAAGCCCGGCAAGGAAGTGGAAGTGAGAAAGCTGCATCCACCAGTTCTCCCTGTGGAGTATTTTCTTTGGGCTGCAAAACTAACATGATGGAGAGCTCCTGATGAATTTAGGGATTTCTGTACATTTTCTAACTGTAGCTAGAGTAACTAGTTCCTCTTCTTTTTGGTATAATGTATTCACTTCACTATTTTAAATGGAGCTAAGTTTTTGGGCATTTGCTTGTGGCTTGCTATTGTTGTTGATATGGGGAGAAACTGTCAAGACAGTTTCTTGCCCATGAAAATCCACACCAATTGAATTCACTGTAAAGTAGACCATGAGAATCACAGAAACCATGGAAAAAAGACTTGGAAATAAAAAGCTGTCTAGCTGAGTGCAGTGGCTCACGCCTGTAATCATAGCGCTTTGGGAGGCTGAGGCAGGGTTGCTTCAGCCCAGGAGTTCAAGACCAGCCTGGGAAACATGGCGAGTCTCTCCAAAAAAAAAAGAAAAGAAAGAAAAATTAGCCAGGTGTGGTGGCCTGTAGTTCCAGCTACTTGGGAGGCTGAAGTGGAAGGATATTTTGAGCCCCAAAATTCAAGGTGGCAGTGAGTTGTGATGGTTCCTATATTAGGGCTCTCTAGAGGGACAGAACTAATGGAATAGATACATATATAAAGGGGAGTTTATTAAGTATTAACTCACAGGATCACAAGGTCCCACAATAGGCTGTCTGCAGGCTGAGGAACAAGGAGAGCTAGTTCAGGTTCCCAGACTGAAGATCTGGGAGTCCGACGTTTGAGGGCAGGAAGCATCCAGCACGGGAAAATGATGTAGTCTGGGAGGTTAGGCCAGCCTCTCCCTTTTCACATTTTTCTGTGTGCTTATATTCTAGCTGTGCTGGCAGTTGATTAGATGCTGCCCACACAGATTAAGGGTGGGTCTGCCTTCCCCAGCCCACTGACTCAAATGTTTATCTCCTTTGGCAACACCCTCACAGACACATCCAGGATCAATACTTTGTATCCTTCAATCCAATCAAGTTTGCACTCAGTATACCATCGCAGTGCCACCACACCCAACCCTGGGCAACAGAGTGAGGCCCTTCCTTTTTCAAAAAAAGTAAAGTGGCCTAAAAAGCAAACTGTTGCTAAACGATGGAAATAAGATGAAAAGGATACTACTTTCTGGCATTAATCTATTCTTTGTAGTTTTATCTCCACAGTAAAGACTTATTGTGACCAAAAGAAGGTCCAGCTGCTTGCCATTTGTAGAAAAAAAAAAAAAAGCCAAGATGACAAGGGAGAGGGGTGTTAAAAAGAGTGAGTTTTATTATCTGTTGCCAGAAGTGGGGAAGAGGCCAGAATCCTTTCTGAAAATTGCCACTTTTCCAATTTCTGAAGAGTGGGCAAGGGTTTTAAGAAGGGGACTTGGAATGCAGGCGAGGCATGGAGGGGCTAGGAGGTGCCACACGGCATGACTCACTCCAGTGGCTTATCTTGAATTATCGTTCCAACTGGTGAAAGTCCAGCTCCATCGTGGGCCTACCTAGGTTACCAATTAATTGCTGTCAATCTTGCTGTTAATTTATAGCCGGGCGTGAACTCTGACCTTGAAGTATCTCCAGCTGGGGAGAGAGTTCAGGAGGTGCCTAGGTTGTGTCAGAATTCGGCCTTTGAAGTTTCTAAGGAAATACATGACCAGCTAAGTGGGCATGATGTGAGTGTAACAAACATCCAGGTAAATCAATGTGCATATGGCATGGGAACATAAGGTGGGTTGAAAAGGAAGGGAGTGGAGTTTTAAAGCACATTTCAAGGCTGTGTTTCCAGGCAAAACAAAACACATCCATAGTTTGTCTCAAAGCTGTGTCTTGAGACTGGGGAAAAAGGAGGAAAGAAAAAGTTTTAAATGCAGTTTGAAACGAAGCTACTCGGTTACATTATGTGTACCTGTTATTGAGTGAGAGTTTCCAAGTTAACAGCTCATGCACTGCATAAGTAGTAAAAGACAGTCTCCAAAGTTGAAGAGAAAAAACTTCTATGGAAAAAAGGTAGAAGCAATATTTGCATATAAGAATCAGAAAATGTATATACTTAGAGCTGTTAAGTGTGACTACAACTGAGAGGTTACTGGAAGGGAGTCCCGATCCAGACTCCAAGAGAGGGTTCTTGGATCTTAAGAAAGAATTTGGGGTGAGTTCATAGAGTAAATCGAAAGCAAGTTTATTAGCGAAATAGGAAAGCAAAAGAATGGCTACTCCATAAGCGGAGCAGCGGCATGGGCTGCTCAACTGACTATACTTATAGTAATTTGTTGATTACATGCTAAAAGAAGGGTAGATTATTCATGAGTGTTCCAGGAAAGGGGCAGGCAATTCCTGGAACTTAGGGCTCCTCTCGCTTTTAGACCATATATGGTAACTTCTGGACATTGCCATGGCATCTGTAAACTGTGATGGTGCGGATGGGGGTGTCTTTTAGCATGCTAATACTCTATAATTAGTATGTAATGAGCAGTGAAGATGAACAGAGGTCATTTTCATCTTGGTTTTGATGGGTTTTGGCTGGCTTGTTTACCACATCTTGTTTTATCAGCAGGGTCTTTATGACCTGTATCTTGTGATACCAACTCTGACAACCTCCGGTCTTATCTTGAGACTAAGAATGCCTAACCTCCCAGGAATGCAGCTCAGCAGGTCTCAGCCTTATTTTACTCAGCCCCTATTCAAGATGGAGTCACTCAGGTTCAAACACTTCTGACAGAGATAATACTCATTTTTAAAAGCTATGGTTTTCTTTTTTGGCTTTTCATGTATTTTCCTTCTACAGCCTGAGGGATTCATATGGTTAGAGATAGAGGTAACGTCAAAAGGTTGTTACAGTAGAAATAGAAAGACAATGTTCAGTTTCTGCTATTTTAAACAGAATTTTGCATTGAAGCAACAAGCTTGCAAGACAGACTTTATTGAGGAAAGACCATTTTCCCCAATTTCCTCAAATTTTATACATATCAAGAACCAAACAGGGAGGACTTTGATCAGCATTGTTTCTTCCACAAGGTTAAAAAAAAAGATACCCCCTTTGATACTGTGAATTATACCTGTGGTCTCTGTCTCATTTCCTGACGTACAACTCCTAAAATCTTTGAAACCCCCAGAGTAGTAGGTGTGTTTTTGTATGCCAATAAGTTGACTGATGGCTGGGGCCTCCGGGGTGACCTCAGGATGGGGACTAATTGTCATGGGCACCAACCATGTGATGAGAGGTTGGGACTTGCAGTCACACCTACCAATCAAATCTGAAGACGGGATTGTGGAACCCTAGTATATAACCAATAGGTTAGAAGCACAGGTAAAACATGAGACTTGCAAGTGTCATCTGAAGTTGGGGCAGTCTTGTGAGGGCTGAGTCCTCAACCTCTGGGATTTGATACTATCTCCAGGTAGACAGTGTCAGAATCTAATTGGATTAGAGGACACCCAGCTGTGTACACTGCAGAACTGATTGGTTGGTTGGTATAGGGGGAGCAATCCCCACACATTTGGTCACAGAAGCATTCTGTGCTGTGGGAGTAGAGAGTATTATAGGAGAAAAATTGGTTTGCTTTTCTGCACATCCATATACACAAAGAATAGATGAAATGAAATCCTCTCATCCTAAAGGACTGTAGGATAAGGAAAGAGAAGAAAGGCAGAGTAGATGCAGGTGAGAGGCATCCCAGCCCCTCCTCTCTGGTCTAAAAGATATGGCGATCAGCTAAGGGAAAGCCAAAGGCCAGGAACCCTGTCCTCAGTTGGCATTTTGGTGTTGAGGTAAGGGGATTATTTGCAAATTGCTCCTGATTTGCGTGGAGGCCACATCAAATTAAATGGTTGGCTGAGTGGTTTTAGGCACAGAAAGGGTGCCTAAGCTTAGCTTTCCCTCTCCCCTTTGGTGAATGGGTAGCACAGACAAAATCCAGACGATTTCAGGTTTTCCTCCAGGAAGGACGTGAGATTTGGCAGTGGGTGTAGCTGAGGCAGTCACTCTAGGCTGTGCAGGTGGAAAAGGTGTCTTTGCAGTGTGGCTGAAGGAGCATACAGGCTATGCACCAGACTTCCAGTGGCCAAGTAAACCAGTGAGCACTGCCAGGCCTGGATCACAAAGAGACCATTAATGGAAAAACCAAACTATGTACAATATTTTAAAGAGGTTTTTGCTGAGCCAGTATGAATAACCATGGGTTGGGGAATAGTTTCAGGAGGTCCTGAGGTGCTTGGGTTATAGCTTGGTTTTATACATTTTAGGGAGACATGAGTTACAGGCAAAGACATAAGTCAGTACATGGAAGGTACACATTTGGCCTGAAATGGGAGGACATCTCCAAGTGTGGAACATTTCCATGCAGGGGCATACAAGTCATAGGTGGGTTTCAGGGATTCTTTAGTTAAATGGTTGAGAGAGTTAAACTATCTCTAGAAACCTGAAGTCAATAGTAAGCCGTGCTTGAATTAAGAGGTTTATTGGAGCGGGGGTGGGGGGGTCAAGGCCCTTGTTTTGTAGATGAAGCCTCATAAGTATCAGCCCTCAGAGAGAATAGATGGCAAATACCACTTTTCAGATCTTGAAAAGTGTCACACTCTCAGGTAATCTCTCATACATCCAGGAAAGACCTAGAAAAGGAGCCCAGCTGTGTTAATAGAAATTCTCTACAGGTACAAATTTTCCCTACAAAGATGGCTTTCTAGGTCCATTTCAAAATACAGCAATAAAATGTATTCTGGTATAAAGTATTTTGATTTTCTTCAGAGTCTGCTATCTGTCAGGTGATGCTATTTTAGAGTCAGGTTGAAAAGTAAGCCATGTTATACTGGGTTAATAAAAAAACCCATTTACTGACCAGGTGCGGTGGCTCGCACCTGTAATCCCAGCACTTTGGGAGGCCAAGGTAAGCAAATCACTTGAGGTCAGCAGTTTGAGACCAGCCTGGCCCACATAGTGAAACTCTGTCTGTACTAAAACTACAAATATTAGCCAGGTGTGGTGGCGCGTGTTGTAATCCCAGCTACTCAGGAGGCTAAGGCAGGAGAATCCCTTTAATCTGGGAGGCAGAGGTTGCAGTGACCTGAGATTGTGCCACTGCACTCCAGCCTGGGCAACAAAAGCAAAACTCTGTCTGAAAACAAACAAACAACAGTAACAACAAAAACCCATTTACGAAGATGTTATGGTTTGTAGGGTATGACTTCACCCTGACCTTGCACGGCCTTAGGTCTTGTTTATAATTTGGTATCTTGCTGCCACAGAGAGTCTGTTTCGTCAGCCTTTTGAGCACTACTTTAACCTTGATGCATAAACTCCAAAAGAGAAGGGGTATAATGAGGCACTTCTGACTTCCTTTCCTGTCGTGGCTGTACATTCAGTTTTTCAGGTTTCTTGGGATCTCCTTGGCCTAGAGGAGATCCATGCAGTAGGTTGGGGGCTTAGGGTTTTATTTGTTGGTTTATAAGACCAAATCACAGATTACACCAAGCACTGACTGGTGCTATAAGTACTGGCCAAGGAAGAAGGGTTCAGGCTGACTAAGGAGGTTGATGTAGAGGTCAGAGAAGCCAGAGGGCACCACCCAATCTCAGATCCCAGATCTCCTTCTCCACTACCATGAGCATGCAGTACACTCCCCTCACACGACTACATGCCATCTTAGGGCTGGGGTGGGGGGTGGAGGAGCTTGGAAATCCTGGGCATGGTCCTAGGCTGGCAAGTCCCAGTAGTCTGGCTCTATCTGTCTCCTGCATGATACAAGGCAGGGGCTCTGCTCCTCAGTCTTCAAAAGACGCAAGTCAATTCAAGAGAGTTCAGAGTATGGCCTCAGACAGAAAAGTACTAGATTGAATTAAAGGGTAAATGTTGTCCCTCTGGTACTAGTTGGTGGATACTTGTACAGATGCTCAGAAGAGTTGTACTAAAAAAGTATATTTTCAGCTGGGCGTGGTGGCTCATGCCTGTAATCCCAGCACTTTGGGATGCTGAGGTGGGTGGATCATGAGGTCAGAAGTTTGAGATTAGCCTGGCCAGCATGGTGAAACCCCACCTCTACTAAAAATACAAAAATTAGCCCGGCGTGGTGACGGGCATCTGTAATCCCGGCTACTCAGGAAGCTGAGGCAGGAGAATTGCTTGAACCCAGGAGAGGGAGGTTGCAGTGAGCCGAGATTGTGCTACTGCACTCCAGCCTGGGTGACAGAGCAAGACTCTGACTCAAAAGGAAAAAAAACTAAAGAACAAAAAACAAAAAACTATATTTTCTCTGTCTGACTGAGGAGTGAGAAATTTACAGCTAAGTGAGGGCAGAGCAAGAAGGCAGCCATCTGCAAGCCAGGAAGAGGCCCTCACTGATTCCTGGCCATGCCAGCATCCTGATCTTGGACCTCCAGCCTCCAGAACTGTGAGAAATAAATGTCTGTTGTCTAAGTGACCCAATTTGTTGTAACAGCCTGAGCTAAGACCCATTTCTTACTCATGAATTTGTCTAAATCTTTGAAAAAATCCATTGGTATGATCATTTAAAGGTGATGGGTTTTCTCAGTTTGTTGCCCACATTGTTAAGTAGAAATTTCTTGGTAATAAATTCACCTCTCTCAAACATATTACCCTTTGTTACTTTATCAGACGAAAGAAACAAGAAAAAATACATTTTTATTTTTATGATGCATACTCATCTTTAAAATGAGATGGTTTGAAAGTAACCTGGCAAATGAAATAGATGATTTACAAAAGAACAGAAGTTACTGTGCTTTCTACCTCAGTAAAGAAATGAGGTTTTCTGAAAATGGCTTCATATTCTCCCTCACTGAAATCCAAATCACTCTCTCAAGAGTTGAAGTTTGGGGATTCCTGTATCAGTCAAAATTTCTTAGCAAGGTTTCTATGCTTTTCTGAGGCATGGGTGGGTGCAGCTCCTAATGTAGTTCTTCTGGTCCTTGCTTTTCACTGGGCAAATTAAGATAGTAAGCTCCTTGTCATTCATGTATGCCAGATGACTAACAGCTTTTAATTGAGTGGTTGTATATTCAGTATACTTCCTGGGGAAGAGTGAACTGGAAAACCAAAATGTAGGCATTGGCAGATAGTTCTCCGTGAATCTCTTGGCTTTCTGCATATCTTGTGAGCAGAAGCGCTGAGTGATTTTGTTTTGGGCTATCCTTTCAATAATGTTTTATGGCAAATATCCTCGGAAGATAGAGATATAGTATCTCCCTGCGGAACAAAGACAGCCATGCTTACTGTTCACTGTAAAATGTTGGGTTCTTGTAACACCCTACTGAGTGTGCAACTAGCACTTGCCTCTCATTGCTTGCTTTTTGGTAACTGGGGCTTGGAACTGACCTAAGAAAATGTGAATACTCTGGCAACTGTTGTTGCTGTGAGTAACCAAGTATTCTGATTCTGGTCTGGGAGTTCCATGTTTTCTGTTAGAATCCATAAGCGGTGGAAAGCTGAAAGTAAAAGAAGAATAGCTTGTCAGAGAAGGTTGGCTTGAAGTTAGCAGAAAAGGAAGAAATTGATCCTTAGAAACAATGGCCAGGTATCTGCCACCATGGCTTACTTTCATATCTGTGCTGCTTTCCTGCTACTGATTTCCTTGTGTAGCTCGCTCTCTTTATTCAAGTCCTGTCTTCACTCAAGTCCCAGGAAATCTCTCCAGCCTATTAATGGCATGGAACCTCATGTTATCTCATTAAAAAAAAAAAATGCATTGCACAAAGTAGGCAATAAATATTTGTTGATTTTGACTGCATCAGGCCTTCTGTGTCCTCTGGCCATGAGCATTAGAAGACTAGAAGATAGGAAGTATGATATCTGGAACTTATTAAAACATTTAGCAAATATTAAAATGTAATGTAAAAATTCACATTACTTAGTAAAAAATATATTAATATGAACTATGTTTTTAAATACTCATGACTGATTGTGGGGAAAAAATCACTGTCACAGTACAAAATAGTGTAAAACCCTTCTTTAGGTAAGGACATGCTATCTTCTATTATTTTCTGGGCTTTGGGATCATGCAATAACTTTTGGCTGCATCTAAAAACTTAAAGAATCAATGTGGGCCAAGGCGGGCGGATCATGAGGTCAAGAGATTGAGACCATCCTGGCCAACATGGTGAAACTCCATCTCTACTAAAAAATACAAAAAATTAGCTGGGCGTGATGGTGCATGCCTGTAGTCCCAGCTACGTGGGAGGCTGAGGCAAGAGATTCGCTTGAACCTGGGAGGTGGGGGTTGCAGTGAGCTGAGATCGCGCCACTGCACTCCAGGCTGGTGACAGAGCGAGACTCCCTATCAAAAAAAAAAAAAAAAAAAAAAAAAGAATCAGTGTGATAAGAGATGCATACTCAAAAAAAAAAAAAAAAATTCAGTGTGATAAGAGAAATACTTTTACCTGAAGTATTTCATTGGAATGATGGTACATTTGATAAAAAATTGATAAGGAGAATGGTCAGAGGTTATGGTTTCAATATCTAGAGATAATTTAACTAAATGTATGCCTCAAGCTGAACTTTCTTTGCACAAGGAGAAACTAGGCATGTTCCTGAGTACACAATGTCATAGGACCAATGCTATGCACTGAGATTCTCTCTACAGCTGTTGACCTCATTTTAAGGCATTCTAAACCATCTCTCTCGAAATTCAAGAAATTTAAACATTTCTTTTTTATATCCATTACCAAGATTTCTTCAAAACTCTATCTCTTCCTTTTCTTCTCTGGGGTTAGTTTATAGATATTAAAGCTTTTAAAGTTTAATCAGTCCTTTTAAAGTAATTCTTTGAAATTGGCATGAGATCCAGTGGGTACAAAGCTTTACTCAAAAGAATTAAATCCAAGGCAGCTGGCTTTGCCATTGGCAGAGATGTGTACCCTGGAAAAGGACTGGCAAATTTGTGGATCTCTGGGGTGAGAGCAATTCCTAAGTTCTCATAAGCGTGATCAAAGGGAAAACATAAGCAAATATCCAATAAGATATTTTATATATATATATATGTATGACTTCATTTTAATGAAGAAACCATAAGGGAAATGTTTAAGAATTTTAATAAAGAAACAGAAAAAGTAAATCAAAGAGTTTTGAACTCGAAGATAAGTGAAGAGATACATAAGCAACTGCTATGAAAGCTGTGGTTCCCAACACATTCTTGGAATCATGTGGGGGAATCCTTAAGAATGACTGAGGCCTGGTTCTCACTCCCATACATTGCAGTTTAGTTGGCATGGGGTGCCACTGGGTACTGTGAGTTTCCCAGGTTTTCCTAATGTGTGAGCAGCTTGGGAACCACCATGCCAAGGAGTACTACCTCAAGATGATGCTTCATGCTTGGTGGTGAGTTTTTAAGGACATTAATTACCTGTAGTGGGCTGAATGGTGGTCCCCAGAGAGATATGTTCATGTTCATGTTATCTTATTTGGGAAAAGTGTCTCTGTAGATGAAATTAAATTAAGGATCTTGAGATGAGGAGATAATCCTGGATTGTCTGGGTGATCCTAAATCCAGTAACAAGCATCCTTTTCAGAAGCAGGCCGAGGGAGATTAGCAACAAGATGAGAAGGCAATAAGAGCCATAGGACCAAGAAGGCAGAGATTGGAATGATGCACCCACAAGCCGAGGAATGCCCATAGCTACCAGAAGCTGAAAGAAGCAAGGAGTTGAATCTCTCCTAGGGGCTCTGGAGGGAGTATGGCCCTGCTGACACCTTGATTTGGGACTTCTGGACTCAAGAACTGTAAAAAATACATTTTCCTTGTTTTATGCCACCCAGTTTGTGGTGATTTCTTATGGCAGCCCTAGGAAACTAATATGTTACCTAATGCTGCTACGGCAGCAGGGCAGATGCTGATTTGAAGGACAAAGTTGATAAATGCTAGCTTCTTGCCACAAATGCATCACAGCCACGGGAGAGCTTGGTGATTTGGGTCCAAATGTCTCCGATGTGGGCAGCTGGGCTGGGGCAGGCTATTGTTTGTTGAAGTTGAAACCTCCTCTGCTTGCTATATCCTTTATATCATTTAGGACTTCTTCAGTTGCTGTGAAAAAATTCCAACTCATCTCTCTCATACTGGTAAATACATGATTGACAGAGAGGTCCTAATGGAATGCACAATAGCTTAATTAGGGGATCAAACAACGTTAAGTGGGATGGCATTTCTTTCCATCTGTCAACTCTGCTCCCTTCACTTGGACTCCATTCTCAGGCAAGCTCAGTGCTTTGAGGGAGAGAGAGTAGCAGCTCCAGGTCTTATGTCCTCGAAACTTTAACTGCTCATCCCAGAAGTATCAGCAAACCTCTACTTCACTGGGAGTGACAGGGCTAATTGCTAATTCCTGAACCCATGGCTATGGTCAGGGGAATACCATATATTGACTGACGTAGACTAGTGTAAAGTGTGCCCATACATACATATGTGCTGAGATCTCTAAATGTTTGATTCTGTCTCAAAGCTAAACTTTAATGATTAGGGGTTTGATTCATTATAATTTATTCTTACAGATAGAATACTTGTATTTTAGTCTTGTTGGTTTTAATTAGTATTCAGAAACTGTCTTTTCGGCATTTTTCCTTTTTGTTGTGGAATTTTCCTTGGCCACAGGCCCTGCATGGAATAAAATCTGTCCCTGTGTGATGATTAGTTAGATGACAAGCACTGCCTAGTGCCTCAACAAGGCAGAATGGATGCATATGAACGACCATATTGGGGACCACATGGTTTGGCTTCTAGGTACACATATGTGGGCATTTCCTGTAGAAGCTGCTTTTCCTGAATAATGAGCTATTTGAAACTGAAATATGCTTACCTCTTGTCATCACTGAGATGTTGACATAAGGGTGTCTTTTGTTCCAAGTAGTTACACGGAAATAAACTCTCCCCTTTTTTTTGAGTATTTGGCCTGAAAGTCCAGTTTAACAGCCCATTCCTAGAGACTAGGGATATATGAGGTATTTCTTAAGTTGCTTTTTTTCCTCCTCCTGCTCTCCCATTCCCTTTCAAGTTAAAGAAATTGAATCGCTTGTTCTGTAGAGTTTTTCAGTCTTGATTTTGCTGATTATATTCCTGTGGTGCTGTTTAACATCCTTTGTATTTCCTGTAAATTGGTAATGGGTTCTAGAGTCTTGATCAGATTCAGATTCAGATTTGATTCAGGGCTTAGTGGGGGTCGACTTCACAGATAGTATTGCGTTTGTCCTTCATGAAACATCCACAGTCTTTTTATCTTTCTCTTTTTTAACATTAGCAGTCTTTGACGATCAGTGCAATTACTAATTCATTAGTGATTGCAAAGTGACATTCAAATTTTATCATAACCCTTTACTTTTACTCTATTAAAGTAATGCATGCTTAGACTAATACATAGTCTAAAATGTCAAATAGTATAATGGAATATACCAAAAAGCAACGTTCCTCTGACCCACCCCAACTATTTTCTATAACAAATAATTTTGTGAGAAGGGTAGCATTATTTTACACTTTTACAAATCTTTTAAATGTCTAACTTAAAAGAAGACAGCTGCATTCTCATAACTTCTCTGCATGTACCCTCTGGAAAACTCGCCTATACTCTAATGAGAGTAAAAGAGACAAATAATATTCTGGTGTTATTACAAAAATAGTTTTGATCATGTAAACCCCTGGAAGTGTCCTGGACTCTACACTTTAAGAATTGCTGCTCCAGGGAACACATTTTTCTTCTCTTGCTGGAGTGAGACTGGGTTGGTGGTCTGTGAAAGTTGGGGAAAGGATCTGGGAGTTGAAGTGCTCATTATGTAAAGGGTCACCCAGTTTTGTTTCAACCTTCATCTCTCCTTGTTGTACCCTCCCCCTTCACCTTGGTAGCTGATGTATTCAATTCCCAAGACATACTGAAGTTCTACAGCATGAATTGCCTTGTTTTTGTTTGTATCCTCCTTTATAAACTCTAAAATTCCAGCTTTTCCCACTCTGCTAAGTAGATGTCATGATTTTGATTGATCGATCGATTGATTCTTGATTCAGAAAGGGTCTCACTCTGTCACCCAGGCTGGAGTGCAGTGGCATAAGCAAGACTCTCTAGAGCCTCAAACTCCTGTGATCCAGCAGTCCTTCCACTTCAGCCTCCTGAGTAGCTGGGACCACAAGTGTGTGCTACTATGCCTAGCTAATTTTTGAATTTTGGTAGAGATGGGGTTTCATCATGTTTCCTAGGCTGGTCTGGAACTCCTGGCCTCAAGCAATCCTCCTGCCTCGCCCTTCCAAAAGATATAGTGGTTTTAAAGCATGTCTGCAAACACTTTGACTCTTCTTCCAATGAAAGGTGGGGATCTGTGTTCTCTCTTCTTGAATATGGGCTGACCTCAGTGAGAGACTGACCAACAGCATACAGTGAAACAATAATAAGTGGCTTCCAAGGGTAGATCAGAAAAGATGATGCACTTTTTGACTAGTTCTCTTGGGACACTCATCTTCTGATACTCAAGGTGCTATGTAAGAAGTCCTAGGCTGCCATGTCCTGACAAAGCCCAGACTACATAAAAAGGTTACATGCAATTGTTTCAGGAAAGAGACCAAGATGAGGTTCCAGCCAGGAGCTAGCTAGCATCAGCTGCCAGATGTACAAGTGACAGAGCTTCCAGATAGTTTTAAACCTCACAGGCTGTTGAATCACTCCAGTCTTTGAGTCTTCCCAGCTTAAACCACCAACACTGTGAAGTGACAAGCTGTTCCTGCCATGTCCTTTTCAAATTCCTGACTTCCAGAATCTGTAAATATAAAAAACAGTTGTTTTAAGTTACTAAGATCTGTGGTAGTTTGTTACACAACCACAGATCACCAGGGCAGTCAGTGGTCACTCATTCCTCTGTTCTCCATCTTCTAGAATGCTCTTGTCATCATTGGTCCATTGTTTTCTGGTTTCTTGCCCTTTTGCCTTTTTAATTTGTTTAATGCCTTTATTCCTTTATTTTAGGGGTTTTGGCAGGTAGTAGAATACATGCTCACTTTACAGTGTTTCAAAGTGCTACTTTTCTAATTGTCTTATCTCCTACTGAAGTACATTTGAAGATTGTCTTCATTTTTAATGTAGTGTGGCTATAAATTGGCATCTCTGTGAGTGGGTATGCTTATGTATACGTGAAACATATTTATTTGACCTTTCTGAGGAGAAGTTAGAAGAATGGCTACCCCATGAAAACAACAGTGTGCATATTGTCAGCAATGCCCTGGTATTCCTCTAAAGCTGAGGTGCTCTAGATAAAAATATGTTTTTCTACACCCTTGATGTGGGAGATCAGTCAGAATGGTGGGAGAAATTATAGAAAATGCAAACCTGCTTGGAAGGCCGGAAGGTTTTGCAAAAACCTCGGAAGAGGTTATGGCTGAAGGCAGCCTAATCCTCTTACCTTGAGCTAATAGCAAAAGGCAAATAATAAAGGAATGTAGAGGGATTTATCTAAATAGCTTGTTTACTCATGTGGTCCTAAGACTGACCTTTGATCATCTGCTCTCTACCTGGTGGTGGTGACAAGGTCAGCAATGTTAATTACCCTCTAATGGTGTTTACTTGAGATCTTTGTCATTTAATTGTACTAAATAAATGTAAAGGCTTCCAGCTTATCATGGCCACTGCTGACTCTGGCAGAGGTCCCCTGGCTATGCTGACTGGCAAGCCAGTTTTTCATCCATCGGTCAGTTGAGTCTGCTGGTCAGACTTGACAGTTGGTGCCCTTGTGTGAGAATGCTGCAATGGATCATGGATCATGATGGAACCTTCTAAAATGAAGATGAAGAGACTGTGCAGTTAGTAAGTTAGTTAGTCAGTAAGTCATTGGAGCCTGCTCAGGATTTTCAGGTTCAAAGGAATTATTCAATCTAGGGTTTCATCGTGGGACAACAGTTATCAGCTCAACAGAAACAGTATATGAAAGTATTGAAAACAGCTGCTTAAAGCTAGTGGAGGCTTAGTTTCATAGGCTCCCAACATAGGCTGATGCAAACTGTTGTTTCCCATAACCCATGGTTCCTGGAAGATACGCTAGACATAGAGCTCTGGGAACAAGTGAGGATAATCTTAAACAATATCATGCACAAGGGCAATGGGTCTCAGTAACATCTTTAACATTATGGGCCTTAGTTAGGGCTGCTTTGGCCCTGCTCTACACAGAAAAGGCTAAAAAGGGAAGGGAGGAGGAAGCATCACCTAACTTACTATCTCTTCCTTCTCCCTCAGCCTCACCATTACTGAGTAAAAATGTCACAGAGGAAATGGAGGTTTCCCTTGAGCCCCTCCCCAGTAAATTGGAAAAAAAAAAAACAAGGGATATGCTACAGCTATGTGACTCTGTCTTGGGCAAGTGGCATTAGAAGGGGAGCTCTTGGCCTGCCTGGTAATGCAAGATTGGCAAGGCAATCAGGTGTATGAACCCATTTCTTTTGACACTTATGAAGAACTAAGAAAAAGCATTATAGAAAATGGAGCCAGTAGCCCATTTACAAAAGGATTAATTGAGACCACAGCAGACAACTTCTGTATGACTCCACGGGACTGGTCAATGCTAGTTAAAACAACTTTAGACGCTAGTCAATACCTTCTCTGGAGGGCAGAATTTGATGAATTATGTGAACAGAAAAGCCTTTTCTAATAATGGCCACTATTATTCTTCCCCTACCCATCATGTGGCTCTCTCAAAATCCTACTTGGGTAGAACAGTAGCTTTTTAAGGGAGAGAAATCACGAGTCCATGAATTAGTTGAAGAGCAATTAAAGGCCAGCCACGTAAAACCATCTAACAGCCCTTGGAATTTGCCCATTTTCATTATTCCCAAAAAGTCTGGCAAATGGCGAATTTTGCATGACTTACGTGCTATTAATGCTAATATGCAACCTATGGGGCCTCTTCAACAGGGGCTCCCTTCCCCCATGACAATTCCACAAGATTGGCCTATAGTCATTATTGACTTTAAAGACTGCTTTTATACTATTTCCTTTGCAGAAAAGGACAGAGAAGAATTTGTGTTTACAATACCAGCTATCAAAAATGAAAGGCCAGCTTGCTGATTTCATGGCAAAGTGCTTCTTCAAGGAATGCTGAACAGTCCTACAATGTGTCAGTATCATGTAAATCAGGCTTTGCTCCCCAGTAGAAAAGAATTTTCTAATTGTAAGACTATTCATTTTATGGATGATATTTTATTAGCAACCCCAATGGAGCCAGTATTTTTAAGTTTATATGCCTCTGTCCAAAGAAATATACATAAGAGGCTTAATCATAGCACCTGAAGGAATACAAATGTCCTCTCCTTGGAAATATCTTGGAAATACACTAACTTCCCAGTCAGTAAGACCTCAAAAGGTTAAATTGACTACTAGAAACTTATATACCATAAATGATTATCAAAAATGACTGGATGATATTAACCAGCTTTGCTCCACCTTGGGCATAGTTGCAAAATCTATTTTCTCTCCTAAAGGGCAATATAACCCTAGATTCTCCCACGTATTTAACCCCTGCAGCAAAAAAGGAAATTGAGGAAATAGAGCAAGCTATTTCTCAGAGGCAACTTGATTGCATAGACCCAAAATATTCAGTCCAATTGTTTACTACTAAACATTCCCCACCAGGATTAATAGGACACATGGCCCCAGGACTGCGCTTCCTAGAATGGCTTTTTTGCTCACATACCAGGGCTAAAGCACTATCTCCCTATATCCAGCTAGTTAGTAAAGTCATCTATATGAGCAATAGACAATGCAATCTGTTGCTAGGTTATGACCCTGATGTCATAAGAATTCCTTTGAGTAAAAGACAATTTGAAGCTGTATTGCCTCTCTCTTTAGATCTTCAGATAGCACTCTCTGATTATTCAGGCCATTTAAAATACACATTTCCTGCTGAACAACTGCTTCAGTTCTTATCTTGTACTCCTGTACTTTTGCCTATACAAGTAGTTCACTCCCCAATACCTAACACTTTAATGCTGTTTACTGATGGTTCTAGTGAGAATGGAAAAGCAGCTCTCTGGTGGAGGCCATATAATTTCCTCACTTGATCTGGATTTACTAGCACTCAGAGAGCTGAGGTTGGAGCTCTAATACTGGTCCTGGAGACATTTTCTGCTCAGCCCATCAATATTATTAGTGACTCTGCTTACTCTGTTTATTTATTGCAGAACCTTGAGACAGCCCTAATTAAGTCTACTCTAGAGCCCACCCTGTGTGCCCTTTCTCTTCAACTTCAGCAATTGCTGGATCAACATACACATCCTATTTTTATTACATATATTCGAGCCCACAGCTCACTGCCTGGCCCACTGGCTATGGCAATGATCAAGCAGATCTTCAAGTTATGATGTCACTGCTTGACCAAGACACTTTATTGAATCAATTTTTCCACCAAAATTGGAGAAACTTAACTAAACAATTTCAACTTACCCAAAGACTAGTCAAACAAATCATCCTGCAATGTCCAGATTGTCAGCTCACAGGGACACCCCCTCCTTCTACAGGTGTTAACCCTAGAGGACTAGAACCTAATCAGTTATGGCAAGCAGATGTTACACACATCCCTGAATTTGGAAAACTAAGATATGTACATGTATCTGTTGATACCAACACTCATCTAATTAGTGCACAAGCTCTGGAGAGTCCACTCGATATGTCATAAACATGTTTTAACTTTTGTTTTTATGGGACAGCCCACAAAATTGAAAATTGATAATGGACTGGCTTATGCCAGCTCACAGTTTCAACAATTTTGTCACACATGGAACGTCCAAAATTCCACAGGCATCCCGTATAACCCCTAAGGACAGGCCATAGAAGAACATGCCCAGTCAACCCTTAAAAATATGTCCAGAAAACAAAAAAAGGGGAGTATGGGTAAGAACCCTGTAACACTACTAGCACAAGACTATTTACCCTTTGTTTTTTAAATTTAGATGACAAATTTTAATCAGCTATCAAAAAGCACTTTGCTGAAACCTCTCAAAACATAAAACCTGCAGTCTTATGGAAAGATGCAAATAGTAATGGATGACGTGGTTTAGATGATTTGCTAACATGGGGAAGAGGGTATGCTTGTGTTCACACCTTCTCAGGTCCTCTTTGGATTCCAGCACAATGCATCAAACCATACCATGGTGTGGCTAGGACCCAACCCAATACCAGAGATGAAGAAAATGACCCTGCAGGACCCGCAGCCCTGGTTGATATGTATAACACAAGCCCAGGACATTGCCTGAGGGATGCTGAAGAAAGCAATTCAGAAGGCTGACTGAATCCTACTCCAAACACAAACACCATTCATCGCAGATAATATGTTCCTTTTTATTTATTTATTTATTTATTTTATTTTATTTTTTTATTATTATTTTTTTTTAGAATAAAAAGAATGAGAGAAAGGAAGAGGAAGAGATTTTAGAAAAAGAGAGAAAAGGAGAAAGAAAGAAACTGCAAGAGAAAGAAAAAAATGAAAGAGAAAGAAAGAGGAAGAGATTTTAGAAAAAGTGAG